>JAEUWQ010002119.1:0-25933 GCA_018524765.1 Podaxis sp. AQ799166 | reverse complement strand
CCTGACCCCAATTCGACACTGGGGACTCACCATCCAAAGTCCCAAAACGTCAACCTGGCAACTGCACCCCAATAGACAACTAGCATCCCAAATCCGCCAATTGCCAACCTTCTTGCACCCCTCTGTGCCTCCTCATCACACTCCCACTTAATTACTTCCATACCCGCCAACCATTTCTCCACAACGTCCAGCCTTCTCCTCAAATACCTTGTCCGGTCAGTGAATGTTGGTACCTGCACTCTTATCACTTCTTCTTTCACCTCTGCCCCCTGTTCTGTGCGTTTGCCAGCTCTATTTTCATGAGAGTTATGGTTGTCCAGTCTGGGCTCACGTTCATAGGCTAGCACTATTCGGAACTCAGCACCCTTTGCTGCATCCCTCACAAAATCCCCTACATCTGTCGAGTCAGACCACTCAAACACCCTCCCCGCTGACGATACACTGCGAAAGGATACATCGGGCATAGGAGGCCCCAGTGACAACAGTATCAACCTTGCGACATGGGATAGTGGTTGAGATGGGTGAAGGAGGAACACCATAGGTGGCCTTGTTGGTGCCAATGCTGGCATCTTGGACTTGTGATGTTGCTTGGACTTGGTGGAATGTGAGAGATGTCCAAGTGGGAGGATGAGTTTGAATAGGTGCGATGATGTCGGTTTGAGCTTTTCTGTCCAGCAGGCTTGTGTATGAATCTCTGCTACTATCTTTTGAACAGCATACCTTTGCCTTCACCTACTGCCTCCAGCTCGTCTTTTTCATTCCCATTACCGAACACACCATCATTCCACCTCCATTTTGCATCTGGCCCCTTTTCTGCTATAAATGTCGAGTGTTGTATCTTGGTCCCACCGAGTTTGTTTGAGTCTGCATTTCCTGTAATGAATCTCTGAAATGTCCATGGTTGATGGTATATTGATATTCTGGTTTTTACGACCAATGAAGGGCTATGATGACGGAATGCTGCCAACATCAAGTGCACAGTGAGCATTAGCAGGAAGAGTGAGTGCTTGGGCTATGACGTCATCACACCAACACAATCACCTTCCTCGTGTCTGTTCTTCAGAGATAAGTTAAGAAAGACGCTCATAGATAAGAAAAGATGAATTAATTTCACTATTGTCCCTCACTGATGAACTTGCAACCCTTATCCTACTTGCTCATCCACTATATTAGTGTGCATTGGGCTCTTAAGCCCACTCACATTGGATATGTATTTGATTTTGCACATTCATCACTAAAATTTAGGATTTCTGATCAGGGAATATCGGATAAATTGGATGCTCATAATCCACCTTCAGGCAAGTAATCTGAGATAATATTATTGGACCCCTGATAACGCCAGATATGGCTAGGTGAAAATAGCCAGATGACAAAATATATTCATTGTTGTGGTTGGATGTCACCAGTGCCTACCAGTTCAGCAAAGTCTGATAATAGGTGCCATGACCTGACTTACTGATAACCATATATAAGTATTCACCTGGCAGATGACATTTCCTCATTTGCACAAGTCATGATATACACTGATGTTTAGAATAGTCAATGTGGCTCCCTGACAAACGATGGTACTCTTGAGTTGCACTGGCATAGATAGGACATTGATGTCATTGTTATATTAAATGGGGTGCCATTATATTTTGTGAAATTCTGATAAAGATAGGACAGGTATATCATCATTGAGTGCAGTCTAACCTTTGTGATAATTGCTGCCAGGCTTATTTCGATGACATGGCTGTATCATTGTGATGTTGAGCTAAGTGCCAGTATCATTCTCATAATACCTAAGCAAATGATGTGGGCCTACAATGCTGACATAAATAGAGCAATTATATCATTCTGGAACTAGATGATATATTGTTACATTTTCCATCACAGAGGCACCAAAAATGGTGGCTAGCATTCAGTTTTGTGCCCAGTGGCCATGGGTATGCAAATTGGTTCATGATTGAGATAATGCTTAAACATAAAATTTGGTCTTTTTATATGATATATCATACTACAATAAAGTGACTAATACATTACAAGGTAGCACGATGAGCCCTCTGAGCAGCCAGCTTCTGATGAGACGCCTGAGAATTTGTAGTTAAAACAACAAAATCATGAAATACTTGACTAGAAGAGGGATAATATGAGTAAATGCATAACTGAACCATATAAGAAATGACTCACTTGTTCCACCAGTTGAGGAGCATGTGGATGTGAGCTTTCGAGGTAGAATCAGGAGTATCCTCAAAAAAATCAACAAGAAAATTATAGAAACCATGGAAGCTAAAGCTGTTGTGTGACTCAGTCCACACCATAGCATCAGTCAGATTAAAAACCAACTAGGGCAAAAATTAGCTCTCAATAGACATAAAATTGGTGGCAGGACAGACTATAACAGCAGTGTAAGCAATTGCATGACCTGTGACCTTTCCATCCATATTCAGGATGGTAAAGACATTGGGCTTCCAGTGGTTGAGCTTCTGCTTTCAATGATGGGGGTGCTTGCCCGATGTGCCAGAGCTGAAGTGACCTTCATCAACCATGGGCGATATGAAGATTGCATGAAACATCTAGGATGGTGGTAGAAAAGGCTTGAGTAGATGGTGAGTGGATAACTGAATAGAGTGTACTAGAAGCAGCCATTGGCTGTGAAGAAAGTTTTCTTCCACATTTTCAGGATCACCACATCCATGAGGGTATAAGCAGCATAAGAAATAGTTTCCATTGACATTGATATCTGAAGTGCTGTTTTGAATGCTGGTGTGAACCCTTCAAAGACATTAGTGTATGAGATCTCATATATATATGAACACTAACTCAGGATCACTCCAATCAAGATCTATGGGGCACAGAAGTTCCCCACAGACATCATGCTGAAGTCCATGGTTGATACAGTTCCTTAGATCAAGGTGATCTTGAGGATTGTTGTAAGGGCTGGGCCCTTACAGTCGTATCGTCAATTGTTCTGGATTATTTTAAGTCACTCATTAATAATTAATCATTTGTTTTATTGTTTGTCTTCAACCTTGATGGATTACCCAATCCATCAAAATGCATTCCTTATAAATCTTGTTGTCAGCTGTCATTAGGACAGCTGACCTTATACTACATGTCTAAGTACACCCAATATATTGGGCTTATAGTACTTTGGTGTGAACATAAGGTCAATAGCTCTAAAGTAAACCCAACAGCTTTACACTTTTTTACTATACCCCACACTTGGGCGTGTACTAATTGAATCCATTAAATGCAATTATTGCACTTAAAAGCCTAAAGCAAAAAACTCTTGTCACCACTCGCTCAAATGACCTCACAGTACAACCATCCCCCTGGGCACTACAACATGTCCGAAGACACACAACTGCATTTTGATGTGATGACATGCAGTGCGAGTGCACAAGACATGCACACACCACCTATGCCCCATCCCCCATCTATCCCATCACCACACAATGACCTGACGTCACCAATTCCCATCACCATCCCTCCAACAGATGCGTCGACTCACGACTCATCCAATACTGGTGTGGAAGCTCCTCTGGAGCTTCCTCTTTTCCCTGAACTTGAAATGAGACATCCCCTCGCAGCATGACCCATGTCGCCCAACACAGCACACCAGTCCGATGGTTCACAGTCTGAACCATCAACACTGGAATTCTCACCACCAACCCTTACTGACATGGTCTCCCTAGAAGACCAAGTCAACTCGATATTTACAGACTATGGTGTTATCAAACACCAACGCCAACACCAGATGTTGGTATACACCAAAATGATCGTAGCAGAGTCATACAGGGAAACTGACTCGCCAGTAGAAGTCAGTTCCAATCGATTCCACACCACTTATATCAAAGCTTTAACAAAGCTTTGCATGGCCTACCAAAAGGCTCAGGCCACGAAGGTCAAACGAACTGACCTTACATCCATGCACAGTGTGTACAAAATACAACCCATGCAACCATACCTCAAGCACATTCTTGACTCCACTAATGATGGGATCACCTTTGGCCAAAATTGACAAAGCAATTGAGAGGGCCGAACAACACCCAGTGCACGAACACAATCGTCAATGCAATAATGACAGACCGCCAGCAATGCCCCAACCACAACTTCACATTGCACCACCATCGCCTACCACTCTATCGAACACCACCCAAGCCGTGGCACACTTGCATGCACCCTGGCAACCTGGGGAGATGGACCAGGTGTACAATGAATGCCTTAGCACACAATGATGACACACACAAGGGTATGGCCTTAGAGCTGCCCACTTTACTATCGAAGAGTCCACTGTCACAGACGGTGAAACTGTCCTGGGAAACGACACCTTCATGAACCATCAACAATGCTATGCCCCAACTGGTGGGGCATCACAAATACAACCACCCTCGCTGTTAATGCAGCCTGACCACCAAAGTCAGACTACCATCTCAAACTCCTGATGGTCACCATGACTACCCCCTATCCCCTCTCCTAAGGGGAAAGGACTGATGGGTGCACCATCACTGAGGACAATGATGCAAGGTAGCAACTACCTTGCAATGAATCTTGCTAAACCAAACTCAGGAATGATAAAACAAACTGCTCCACCCCCACCAATGGCTGAACCATTGGTCGGCGGTAAATCTCCAGTGGCTTCGACATCAAATGTCAAAGCCAAACAGCCCTCAGCTACTAGCGTTCAGGTGAATGCTAATACAATCCAAGCATCAAGCATGCCATTTGCACTACCCATGGCTAAACAAACCCCTTGTGCCAACAAATGGAGCAACCGTATCACTCTACAATGAATGTGTAATGAAGATATCCACACTCATGGGTCATCTGTGATAGACAACCAGTACATTAGGTTCAATGGACATATACCCGTTGAAGCAACCATGTCAGAACATGAGGAGCAAAAACTCACTACTCGTGTATTCTTCGGAGGCCCCCTTAAGATGCCTCAAACATCTGACCCCCACAAAACAGTTAGGGTGGCCTCCCCACCCCAACAACCAGCACTACTGCCTTCACAGGGACAAAGCTTGCCCCTGCTATGTAACCTAAACCCTCTCCAAAACCTCCCTCCAGTATGAGAGGAAGAAGAAGAGGATGAAGAAGAGGAGGAACAAGAGGTGCATAACACCTCATGACTCCCAACACCAAATCGAGGGACTCATCATTACTCCCTAGTTAGAGAAGCACGTGACGAGTCCATAACTCTGGGGATCATACAATCCATCCAGAGCTACAATAATCTGATGTATGATTGTTTACATAGAACGATCGACCAATACCTTGCACAACCAATCTAATATCCCAAAGGTTATAAACCTTTGTTGAACAAGCTCCCCACAGAAAAGAGCTTGGAGCCATATGGTGGAAGTCACTGATTCAGAGACTTATTGTCATTTGTGACAAGTCTCTGTGCTGACTTTGCCATGAAGGGACTAGGGGGACAAAACCCTGCCACAGACCATTTACGTATCCTGACCCTCCAATACTATCTTGTTGGAGAGGTGAAAGAGATGTTCGTTCGCCATGTACTTAGCATAGATCATAGTAAATACGATTGGACTTTCAAAAGTGTCATAACAGCGCTCTATGACAGATTTATCAGACTGACATCGATGCATGAGGCTCACAAAAGCCTCAAGGGAGTCAAATACAATCCCAAGGAAGGGATTCAACACTATTACAACACCATCTTGGGTTACTCGCAAGACATGGCAGTCCATCCTGACAATTATTCTCTCATCGAGACCTTCTTAGAAGGTCTACCACAAACTATGAGACACTTCCTTATGTTTGACAGAGGACTGTCACCTGAAATGAATCAACTCGAAGACTTCGTAGTGCATGCGGCCGATTACGAGAATCAGATGCAAAGCAGCACCTTCTTCAAAAGGGTTTTGAAACCCTCTCAATCACACGAACCATCAGCAGGCTTCCAAAGAAACCTGCCATGGCAGAACCAAGAATGAGGACCACATGGGTCCCTTGATGCATATCTGCAGGATGGGATCGCATTCCTGCTCACAAGCTAAGGCAACCCTTGAACGCCTTTCCACCAAAGCAGCTGTCAAGACCTCCACCTCGACAGCATAAACCCAAGGCCCAATTTAAACCTCAGGTGCAAAACAGAGCACCTATGAAGCCAATCCAAGGCAACAAGGCCACAGAGAAAGGGCCTTGTTATGAATGTGGAAAACATGGTCACTGGGCACAAGAATGCCCAGAGAAGGGGAAATGACACAGCTATGTATGAGCTGTGCACACAGTCGTTCCAGTGAACAATGAAGAAGTTCTTCAACAAGAAGTTGAAGAAATCAAACAGGTCTCGACCTCAGATGACAACACTGAGGTCCAAGAAGAACCAGAGTCTAGTTCGTCAAACAGAGATGAACTAGTACAAGTCGAAGTCATCGAGTCAGACTATGGATCTGATGTTGATGATGAATATGATTTCGCCACCATGATTGGCAATGCAGAAGATGTCAATGACAAAGACTGCAATGACTTTGATGTCGTTGATGCTCTTACTGTCAAGCCCAGTGAGAAACCAGACCATGAAGTGAGGGTACGTCACATCACCCTCCATAAAGAGAAGGATAAGATCCTTTGGCCCCAAGCATCCCTCAGTGAGAAACAATGTCTCGCCACTCTTGTCAGCATCAACAGCATTGATGCTTGGACACTGTGGGACTCCAGTAGTCGTACTACTGGCATAACCCCCACATTTGCACAAGTGGCTGGCATCAGGGTCAACAAACTATTAGACCCTCACACACTGCAGCTGGGGACAGTGGGCAGTCGATCCACTGTCAAGTATGGAGCAACAGTAAATGTTGCCATTGGAAACATATGTACCTGTACGTATGTAGATGTAGCGAACTTTGATCGCTATGACATGATAATCGGTATGCCATTCATGCATACGAATAATGTCATCCTCGACTTCATCAAGAATGAAGTCAGAATCGGGAACGAAACCATAGCAGTGGTGAAATTCACCAGTGAATCAGATACTCACCTGCGTTGCCACCATGCAACTGACAAAAACAAGTCAAGTTGACTTGTGGAGGATGTTCAACGAGATAATATTCATCAAACATCCATAGAAGAAGTTCGAGATGACAAACAAAGTTCCCGAGGGGAAACATTACCCCATGATAGCTGTCACCTCCTAGAAAAGGTTGAGAGTTCCATGAACTCTCAAAGGGGGGACGTGGATCAAGAAGAACACAAGGTCTCCTCCAAGAGACACAAACTGAAGGAGAAAGTGCCCCCTTCACCAAATCAAGAGGGACAAAATGCCCCTCATGGACCACAAAAAATGAGATACAAGTCTCATTTGATAGACAGACCAGCTCAGAACCCAATGTTCAAGTGGTATTACAACCCCTGAATGCCTGCAGAATGGAACACCATGGTCTGCAGCATATGGGAAATGTGTTGTCCTGGGGACAAACTACCAACTTTGACTGGGTTCACACAACCCAACCTCAATGACATAGTCAAAACCCAGGAGTTTACCAGGGTACATTACCCTGATAAAATGATATGAGATCAACTCTGCAGTATGATTGTCACTCATCTTCCAGTGGAAGACAATTCAGAAACATGAATATGAAATGCTCATATCAATGCTGAAAAGAGGAATTGCCACCCTGAGTGACAAGGTCGGTATTCCAAGAAAAACATACCGACTCTGTGCCAGCAGTGGTTCAGCAAATTCGAGGACATCATACAAGGTCCTCCTGACAAATTACCACCATTTTGTGAAGTAAATCATGAAATAAACCTCATTGATGAGAACAAGAAGTACAATTACTTCACTCCTCAATGCCCTCAATCTCTATGTGGGGAGTTTCACCAGAAACTCAACCATTATGTGAACGCAAGATGGTGGGAGCCATGACATGTCTCCCAAGTGGCACTGTTACTGTGCATTCCAAAGAAAGATGGTTGACTATGAACCGTCATAGATGCACAACAACAAAATGAAAACACCATCAAGGATGCCACACCCTTGCCAGACCAAGACGTCATTCGAGAAGATGTCACTCAAGCATGATATCGATCCAAAATTGATCTCACTGATGCCTATGAACAAGTCCAAATATGTCTGGAAGATGTAGACAAAATGGGATTTGCCACAATCACTGGCACGTATGTCAGCAACATAATGCAGCAGGGGGATTGTAATGCCCCTGCAACCTTTCAGTGGTTAATGACCACTATATTTCACAATGTCATAGGTATATGTGTACACGTATACCTTGACAACATCTTCATATTCTCTGACTCAATAGATGAGCACGAAGATCATCTACAGCTTGTGTTTGAGTGACTGTGCAAACACAAGCTATACGTCAAACAATCCAAATGTGATCTGTACGCAGATCATGTCAACTGCCTTGGTCATATTATCGATGACCAAGGGATACACCCAGACAAAGATAAATTGACCCGCATCCAGGAGTGGCACACTCCCAGAAACTATACCGACGTCCAACGATTTGTTGGACTCGTCAACTACCTGGCAAACTTTTTGCCAGACGTATCTGCATACACTGGGCCACTCCTCACAATCACTCAGAACAGGACTCCATTCCATTGGAGGCCCCTTCACCAACGATGTTTCAACATGGTGAAGAGGATCTGCGAGAAGACCCCCATTGTCAAACTGATAGACCCCAGAACTGGGGAACCTATATGGATCATCTGCAACACCTCTAAGACAGGCGTTGGAGCTATGTACGGACAAGGACCCACCTGGGCAGACTGCCGCCCAGCAGGGTTCATGTCCAAGAAGTTCACCCCAGCACAGCAAAACTATGCCATGCATGAGCTCGAGACACTAGCGATTTTAGAAGCGCTAATGAAGTGGGAAGATAAACTTGTTGGTTATTGGATCCATGTAATCACGGATCACAAAGCGCTTGAGTTTTTCAAAACCCAAACACAATTGTCCAGTTGACAATGATGATGGATGGACTACCTGTCACACTTCAACTTTGACATCACTTATGTCAAAGGGGAATGAAACAAGGTAGTGGACTGCTTGTCTTGCTACTTTGAAAGTGATACCCCAGGAGAGGAACACTCCCCTGGAGACTACATCCAAGTCGACTACAAAATTGATCCTCACTGCGAGGATCTACCCTTACAACAAACTGAGGAAATCGAGCATCTCCTCAACAGAGTCAAGGCAATGGCTGAGTGACCATTGCAGCAAAGCGACCACCTGCGTGAATGGCAGGAAGAACAAGAGATCAAAGCTCATGAGCTTCAAGAAGCAGCCCAGAGACAGGTTGCTCAACAGGAGCCACAAGGACAACTCACCAAGTCCCCAACACTGGGAGACATGTTAACAGGTAATGTCACCACTGAAGCTCCAATGGAGCTCCCAAGCAATGTGATGAATACAATCACATTGGGATATGCATCTGACCCCATATTTTCAGCAGTGCTTGAAGCACCTGAGAAATACAGTGGTTTTACTGTCAACGATGACGGTATTATTCGAAGAACTACCCCCCAAGGATGGGAGTTAGTATGCGTCCCCAATGATTGATCCTTAATTACAGAGCTTTTGAATAAAGCTCATGAGATCATTGGTCACTTCAGCAATCAACAGACAGCAGAGTACCTCTGAAGGTGGTACTGGTGGCCAAAATTAGCCAAAGATGCATGCATGTTCTGCAGAACATGCGAAATATGTCAATGCTCGAAGGTCTTGAATATGAAACCTTCTGGGACACTGCACTCACTACCAGTCCCAACCAAGCCTTGGGATTCCATTGGAATGGACTTTGTCGGTCCATTCCCTGAATCCAAAGGCTTTGACTACCTTTGGGTCGTCATTTGTAGAATGACGAGTATGGTACACCTGATCCCAGTACATACGCAGATGAAAGCATCTGAGTTATCTTGGATCTACCTACAAGAGATCGTGAGGCTACATGGCCTCCCTAGCTCGATCGTAAGCAATCAAGATTCAAAGTTCACCTCTGTTTGGTGGGTAGAACTCCATAAAATTTTAGGAGCCAAGCTCCTAACGTCCACATCATTCCACCCACAAATGGACAGACAGACCAAATGCATGAACTGGAATATCAGACAGATATTCTGAGCAACGGTCAGCCATGACCAGAAAAACTGGGTAGACAAGGTACCTATGACCGAGTTTGCTATAAACTCGAGTATATCGGCCACTACTGGGTATGCAGCATTCGAATTGAACAGTGGATACATGCCCAGTATGATCTGAGAAATATGGGGCAACCTAACACCCCCTAAGGGTGTTAGACTATTTGCCGAAGCCACCCTGATAAACTTGGCATCTGCTCATGATGCCACCATAGAAGCATGGGTTTTCCAAACCTGCCAGGTGAACAAAAAGAGAGGGCCTGAACCTGACATTAAAGTCAGGGATCTGGTATTCCTCTCCACCAAAAACCTGAACTTGCTGAAAGGCAGAGCTCGAAAGCTCTGCCCAAAGTTCATCAGACCCTTTAAGGTCCTGGAAGCCAAACCTGAGATGTCTAACTACTGTCTCGAGCTACCACCAGCCCTGTAGGAATGTCAAATACACCTGACGTTCCACATATCATTGCTTCGGCCCTATAATGCATCGGACGATACACTATTCCCTAGCTGAAATAAACCAGAACCCTACGACTTTGGCATAGACAACAAACATGAATGGTTCATCAACGAAATCATCAGTCATCGTTTCACAAACAATGGCAAGGCAGAATTCCAGGTATGCTGGAGTCTAGGCGATATGACATGGGAGCTGTATCACCATTGTAAAGACCTAGCAGCTCTAGATCAGTATCTAGAGCTGAAAGGTGCTAACTCAATTTGACAATTACCACGGATCAGTCAATGACTATCCATGGAAAAATTGACAGTGTCCAAATTTGGACACTTGACCCTGAGGATCACATTCCCAATGTTTGGGAATACAAAGACGGGACAAATAACTTTAATTCATCCTCTCTTCACCACCACCATCATGGACGCGCAACATTCACAGCAAGCTCAACCGCTTCAGCAACAGACCCAGCAACCAACACTGGGTGATCCAAATCACCCTGCACAAAGTGGAGGCCCTATACTGGGCCTCGAAGGGGGGAGGGCAATGGACATATCATCCAACCCAACCCCAACTCATTTGCATGATGGACAGCAATTCGCTGCTCAACAAGCACCATTATCCAACCCTGTGGGCCCGATACCACAAGGCCCCAACCTAATGGACTCACAATTCCACGCGATGCCTCTGCCACAACAATCTTTTGCACAGGGTTTCCCATACCCCACATTCTACCCACTGCCCCCACACATGTACAGTTTCCCACAACCATACAGACCATACCCTCCACTGATGAACCCATACCCACCATATCAACAACCGCCCACTGCACCACTCATACAGCAACAGCATGTGTCAATCCAACAAATGACACAGGCACCCCAACCACCACCACCACAGAACCAAGACTGGCCAACAACCACATTGTGCCCAATCACACTGGAACCCACCAATCCTGATTCATGGAGGAACACTAATGCTCCTCCGTTGCAATCTTCCTCTGTAACATCCAATAGAGGAAGAAGTAGGACAACCAAATGACCGCCACCCTCGTCCTCAAAGGACAAGGGCAAACAAAGAACAATGGAGCTAGTCCAGCCAGCACTGTCCTTGAAAGCTCGAGGAAAACAAAAGGCCGTAGACATAGAGCTCAAGGACAACCAGTATGTCCAAGAGCTCATGAACTGCCTCAACGAAGCAGGTCTACCAATAGACCTGGTATCAGAAATGAGCACCAGCTCATGACATGCTGGTTGCAATGCCATTCTTGAGGAGCTCCTCACCAAGCTCCGCAGCCTTCAGGATTGTTTCATCTCCTTCACTCCTGGCTCTCTTCCTCTTCTGTCAACCATGTCCACTTTTGGTCCATCCCTTCGTCCGCTAACTGGTCTATTCACCACAAGGTGCACACCCTTGCAAAATCCCTTCGCCTCCCTAATCCGCGTCATCAACCCATCCGCACTTCCCTTGGATTCGTTTGTCATCATTACACCCAGAAATGTCTATCTTTATGGCAACAAAAAATGAACGATCCGTCCTATCATGGTCACAATTGGCTCCCACTTCTCAATCCCGCATCACAGCCCCTCCAACCCAAGTACACCAAAGGTGGCACTTGGCTCAACTCGCCTCTCGGAAAGAACACCAATCTATGCACGCGCTTCACGCGTTGCGCACTAATCATGCGCCCATCGGCGCCTTCCAACAGTGCTTCTTCCCTGGGTGTCACATCACGTCTTGCCCATGCGGTGAGCCACTTGAAACTCGTGATCATCTACTTGATGATTGCCCTCGCTTCCACTACCCAGTAGGAGAGCGTGATGGCTTCTACTGGGTCATACAATTCTTAGACCAAAACCCCGCGGCGTTCTCATTCGCCAACCAAATTCAAGGACCTATAACTCAGGAGGAGTTCGCCACCCGCCGCCTCAACAGAAGAGAGCGACTTGCAAGAAACGGAGTACCGGATGTTCACTGAAGGCCTTTCCCCTCCATCATCTCCTGTATCATAGCTAGCTCCCCGCTCCTATCTCTTCCCATTTCTCCCCAATCATTTCAGTTCCTTTTCCGATTTGTCAAGTTAGTCTCACTCTCTTCTCGTCTCACCTCTTTCATGTAGTTCACATACTCTCATATCTCCCTTTCTTCTTCTTTCTTTCTTTTACTTCTCGTCTCTGGTTTCGGTATTGGGACTGCTATCGTGCACCCATTTGTATTAGCTAGTCTAGTGCAATAAACGTCGATTTAAAAAAAAAAAAAAAAAAAAAAGGATTGTTTCATCATGCTTGAAGGATGAAACAGCCTCTTGCAAAGGCAGGTTTCCAACCTGCAACGACAACTGAGTGAGAAGCCAGACCAGGAGGAGGAACGGCCAGTGAAACGACATGCAACATCCCAATCGACATCATCGTCCCAACAGGGGGTGCCCAGCACCCCACAAGCCCCCACCACACCAACATCATGCATGGGCAATGAGGTAAAACCATTACCTCATCAACACCACCAACCATCACCACCACCAGTCACATTGTCATCATATCGGCCACCACCACCCCCGGCCAATATCACACTACCCTACATTGAGGAAGTACCCTCAGGGGACATTGACGTCCCCATGACAGAACCTCCTAAACTACTCTCCTCAAGGTCAACAGAACTGACCTCGAGCAGCATTATTCCACCAGAGTCCCTATTCGAGGGACTCTCTTTGGTCAACCCATCCTGGTATGCCCACCAGGTACCCTGCTGCCAGAGCCGGAAATCTGCCTCCACCATGAATTCACCTGATACAGCCCAGATGACCCAGATGAGCAGTTGTCAGGGCTGGAGTACTCGAGCGATGATGATGATTCAGTGAAGAATCGTCGCAAGAAGACCAAAGGAAAGGGCAAGAATAAGGCACTGTCATCAAATGCTGACGACTGTGCCAACATCTCGGACCTCATTGGCTGCAGAGGCAGGATCCCTGACCTCTGGGGGCTCTGGGGCACTGAACCCGGCATCTGCGAATGCAACAACTTCATGTGTGGAATGTTGTCGCATGATGTTTACTACTACCAGCAAACAAATACAGTGTTTGCAGGTACCAATGCTTGACTTGCTGCCAACGCTGAACTCCAAGGCAGGGAGTTCATACACAACAACAAGAAGGGCACTGTTCATCATATCGCAGGACGGGGTCTACCTACAACCCCGAGACAAGTCATCAGATTATGGCAGTTTATGAATAACTGCCACATCAACATCCATAGCAGGTTTGAAGCATATTTCCTGCTTCGAGAACTGCACAACATTGCCTCCTCAACCCTTCCAGAGCATCACGATGATGCTATGGAATTCATCTTGAACCTTGAGGGTTATGACCCCAAGTTCCTAGCACCTGGGATGCAGGAGGAGTATATCACCAGGTTAGAGCCTATTCTGTGCGCCATCCAAGATCATGGTGCACGTAACGTCCTCAAATGAAATGAGGGCAAAGGACTGCCCATGCCCTCTGGACCCCAATTGTTCAATATTGAGCTTCTAGGTCAATATCTCCTGATACACGGAAACCTGGATACCCATAATGCCTTCAACGGCATTGCATTCGAACGATGGAAACTCGTGCACTGCTGTTGCATCTTCAGATATGGCCTGGGTCGCACCCTGAGCCCTGATGACAAGAGTGCCACCCAGAGATTTGTGCGATTATTCACTGTACTGGTGGTGACTCCTCACCTGTACCGTGAGTTCATCACATCGTACAATAGTCATGTTCCTCCAGAACATGCCTTCATTCCTCAAAATGGGCCCATATACTCGATACAGCCCTTAGAAATGACCTCATATGCTTCACACAACTTGAGCCTCAATGATGTGGCTCATGTCCTCATCTGCAACAGCATACCCATTTCATGGGTAGACCACTCCTACCTCTTCAGGCTGTGGTGGCTAAATCACACCTACTGTGGTGACCAGCTGCACCACGATTTATATGACAAACATGACAATCGTCAGGTTGAATATCTCAACCGATATCATGAACCCCTGGCAATTCTTGAGTGGGATGGATGGAGACATCCCACTCACAACGACATTAACCGATTCTTGTACTTTGAGTACAAGAACATACAACAAACCAAGGGGGAGCACTTTGTTCCCTGAGGATGGTTGCCAGCAGGGGCCTCGCCATTCTTCTGGCTCCTCCAGAACTGTGAGTACCCTCAATGCCTGCTGGAACCACCCCCCTCTCAATTACAGATAGCCCACCCCCTCGTGCTAACCCTCTTTTTTTTTTTTTTTTTTTTTTTTAAATCAATGTTTATTGCACTAGACTAGCTAATACAAATGGGTGCATGATAGCAGTCCCAATACTGAAACTAGAAAAAAGAAAACGAAAGACAAAAGTGGTGAAAAGAAGAGAGCTAGGAGTATACGAACTGCGCTAGAGAAGTGAGATGAGAAGAGAGAGGGAACTAACTTAGCAAATTGTAAAAGAGAAGAGTTGGGAGGGGATGGGAAGAGATAGAAGTGGGGAGCTAGCTATGATACAGAGGATGGTGAGGGGGAAGACCTTCAGTGAACATCTGGAACTCCATTTCTTGCAAGTCGCTCTCTCCTGTTGAGGCGGCGGGTGGCGAACTCCTCTTGAGTGACGGGTCCTTGTATTTGGTCAGCGAATGAAAAGGCCGTGGGGTTCTGGTCTAGGAACTGGATGACCCAATAGAAGCCATCCCGTTCTCCAACTGGGTAGTGAAAGTGGGGGCAGTCGTCGAATATGTGGTCACGAGTCTCAAGTGGCTCGCCGCATGGACAGGAAGTGATATGACGCCCAGGGAAGAAGTGCTGTCGAAAGGCACCAATGGGCGTGTGATTGGTGATGCAACGCATGAAGCGTGCACATAGTTGAGTGTTCTTTCCAAGGGGCAAGTTGAGCCAAGTACCACCTTTGGCGTACTTGGGTTGAAGGGGCTGCGATGCAGGATTGAGTAAAGGGAGCCAGTTGTGACTGCGATAGGACGGATCGTTCATTTTTTGCTGCCAAATAGATAGGCATTTTTGGGTGTAGTGGTTGCAAACAAAACCGAGGGAAGTGCGGATGGGTTGACGACGCAGGTTGGGAAGACGAAGAGACTTTGCAAGGGTGTGTGCCTTGTGATGAAGAGACCAGTTGGCGGACAAGGGAATGGACCAAAAATGGATGTGGTTAAGAGGGGAGGAAGAAAGCCAGGAGTGGAGGAGAGGGGCAACCATGATAGAATCCAGATGCGCGCTGTGAGGCCTATAAGAAAATAAGAGTTTAGCAGAAGAGATGGAGTCGGTAAAGACTACGATCAAAGACGAATTGAGAGACTGAGAGTGAGAAATAGAGGAAAAGAGACCGAGTCGGAGAGCATAAGATTCGGAATCAGATGAAGTAACTTCACCACAAGGGTGAACAGCGGAAGAAAGAATGTCAGTTTCAGAAGAGTTGAAAACTAAAAAAGCGGAAGTGGCAGAGAGGGAGGAATTGGAGGGAACAGAACCATCAGTAGCTACGAGGAGAGAGACAGGGGAGGAAAAGGTGGAATCTCAGGCACGAGAAGCATTAGCAATATGAAGTGCCATGGCACCTTCTTTCAAAGGGTCAGGGCATTCGCTGAATTTGATTTGATCACTAAACAAGTCCAGCAGGCGCTGACCAGGTTTAGTGCTAGGGTGGAGATGCTGGAACTGGTCTGTGACCAGCTGGGCGTCTGAGATGAAATCAAGCACTGTTGAGCGCTGCTTGGTATGGCACGCATCTAAGGGATCAACATCGCGTGTAAGGAGTTTAAGGGGGTGGGAGGGGGGGAGGGTGTGGAAACGGAGGGAACATCGCTTGGTGAGTTTGAATAGATGAAGCTGAATGGGAATGAGACCAGCAATGGCCTCAACCCCACCAGTGGGAGTGGTGCAGAACACGCCCGTAATCCAGAGAGCAGCTTGGCATTGCATGTGTTGAAGAGACTTGATGAGTCCGTGGTACCTGGCGTTACGGTTGAACCATAAATGAAATCCATAGATTGCAATGGGAACGACACAAGATCGATATAGAAGCCATTTGTGTAAGGGTGAGAGGCCGCGGACAGAGTTGCCAAGCATGTGCATGCAGCGGACAGTAGAGAGTGCTTTTGTGGAGTAGAAACAGACGTGTTCCTTGAAGGAGAGACTTCTGTCGAACCAGAAGCCAAGGTAGCGGAGGATTGGTTTGGGGTGGATGGAGAAAGAGTCGTCGATGATGACGGGGGGATTGGGGTCATGGGAGGGTCAGTTGGAGAAGTGGAAGGCCTCGGTCTTGTCTCTTTCAAGAACAAAACCAAGGCAATTGAGGTATTCTTCACAGTTCTTGTAGACCTGTGAGAGGAGGCGACAGTTAGTATTAAATGAGTCCGATTGAACCACAATAAGACTGTCGTCAACAAAAGAGACTATTTTACAACAGGGATCATTAGAAAATTTATACATAAAAGGAGATAAAGAGAGTGCGGTGAGAATGGGAGAGAGTGCGGAACCTTGGCCGACACCAACAGAAGCAGAAAATTTTGGGGACAAGTGATGGTTCCAGGAGTAAGTGGTGAAACGATTCTTTAGATAATCAGAGAAAAAAGAGACAAGGTTGGAATTGAACCCTTGACGACGTAGGGTGGAGATGAGGATGGAGTGGTTGGTAGAAGGGAAGAATTGCACCACATCGAAGGCGATGACGCTTGTCTTGAGCTTTCGTTTCCAGCCTGTGCGAACAAGATGAGTAACATAGATGCCAGCATCTTCTGTTGAGCACTGGATAATCCCTCCAAATTGAAGGGGGTGTACTAAATCATGCTGGGATGCCTCGAATTGCATCCTGGCAGAAATCATTTTCTCAATTAACTTACCGAGGGTATTAAGGAGGACGATGGGCCAGAACATTTTCGGGGTGGAATAGTGTGGTTTGTTGGGTTTAGGGATAATGACGGAGGTAGAGTGTTTGAAGTGTTCCAGCCAGGTAGAGAACTCGACGCATTTGGATGTGAAGAGGAGGAAGTTGGATCTGAAGATGTTGTTGGACATAAGGTGTTTTATGTGGGCCCATGATAAATGATCAGGGCCAGGGGCAGATGTGTTGGCGCAGGGGTTGAGGGCGTCAAAGAGCTCAGTGCTAGAGAAAGGGTACCATGGGCGTTCCGGGTGAGTGTTAAAGGACTCAATGGCGCTAAGGTCCACATGTCAATCAGAGGCGGAATTGTAAGAGGAGTCTAGTGCATGCCAGAGATCCTCTAGTTCATCGCAGCTCTTCCCATTGTAGGTGATGGATTGGGAGGGAGGGAGGTTGCACTTGCCGATCCAGGACATCAGGTCCCAGGGACGACGATTTTCTTCTGCTATATCCTTGATCTTCTTGTCGAAGAATGCGCGTTTAGCCTGGTGTGTAGTGCGGCAGAACTTGGTCCAGTTTGACTTGGACTTGTGGGTTTGAAATGCTCGTAGGACAATCAAGCATTGCTGATTCCACCAGGGTTTGGATTTGGTGCAAATTTGAACAAGTTTGGCATTATTTTGCCATTCTTGGGAGATGATAGTGGACATAGCATTGGCGTAGGAAGTGACGTCGTTGCTAGAATCGAAGCATGGTGGGATGGCCTGGAGACGGACGCCCACTGAGTATAGGAATGCTGCCTCTTCTTCAGAGTCGTGCAGTATAGTGAGCTTTTCAATGAAAGGTTTGAAGGGGGAGGGAATGGGGAGGGATGTGAGGAGGGGGAGATGGTCGGAGTGGATTTGCCAGTCATTACGGACGGTGTGGACTGGGCTTGGACGGAAGGGGTCATCTATCATGAAGATAAGGTCAATGACAGATGGGTGTTTGGAATCGTCGAAAGGGATATGAGTATACTTAACCTCTATGGGAGTAGAGAGGGTAAGGTTAATAGAATTCATAAGGTTGACAATGAGGTCAGCTCGTGCTGAGTGATGGAAAATGTGAGGGTCCCATTCAGGTGAGTGGGAATTGAAGTCACCTCCTGCGCAGACAATATTGTCTGGGAAGAGGTGGATGCATGATTCTAGATACGTTAATGAAGAATCGTCAGATGGGTCAAGATAACAATTGAGGAAGAAAGTCTTTTTGGGGAAGGAAAGAGAAATAAGCTGGAAATCAGGAGACGAAATAATGCTGGGATGCGTTGTTGGCATTAAAATGTCACAGGATCTGCAGATGAAGGTCACTGTTTGTGGACGGTCCTCATCTGAGATCATGCTAACCCTCACTGGGTCGGCACCTACAATCACCAAGGAAGTGGCTCTTGATGTGGACACCCAAATGACAGAGGCCAATGCCTCTGTAACCACTCCCATCATCGCTGACCATCCATCATCGGACACAACCATGACCGAGGCCAACACCTCTGCCCTTGCATCTGATCTGCCTCCCATTGCCTTCTTGGCTGAGGCCAATGCCTCCGCCCCCTCATCCCAAGATGTTGTCAGCAAGTCTTCATCAATTGCCTCTTCCCGCTCATGCTCATCCTTGTCACCATCATGAACAAGTCAACCCCAGCTTACACCTTTGTCAAGGTGAACCATCACCTCATACTAATCTACCTTGCCAGCTGGGCAATATATGTGCCCCATCTATCTCTCACTACCACAAGTAGCTGTGCCACTTGTGTTTCAATTTCCTTGACCATATTCTACAGTCTCAACGGGGGGTGTGTAAGGGCTGGGCCCTTACAGTCGTATCGTCAATTGTTCTGGATTATTTTAAGTTGCTTGTTAATAATTAATCATTTGTTTTATTGTTTGTCTTCAACCTTGATGGATTACCCAATCCATCAAAATGCATTCCTTATAAATCTTGTCATCAGCTGTCATTAGGACAGCTGACCTTATACCACACGTCTAAGTACACCCAATATATCAGGCTTATAGTACTTCAGCATGAACGTAAGGTCAATAGCTCTAAAGTAAACCCAACGGGTTTACAATTGTACTTGTCATTGATCCAGAAGGCAAGTTCCCACTTGATACAGGTGTTGTCATCAGTCCAAGCTGAATTGGCACCCTCTTGGAGCTGCCACAGTAGCAGATATGAGTGAAGGTCATAAGCAATGTGCATATGTTATACCTCATGAGCATAAGCATTTAGTGCATCAAGATTGGGACTCTTGAGTAGCCCAGTAAGGTGAGGAACCAGCTTGATGAGGAGATTGAAAGCTCTGAACATATGGTCCCAGCTGCATGGTGGAAGGTTGAGTATTGAAAGATATGAAAAGGGGTAAGGGATTGACATACTCATGAACAATTTCATCATAGTCTTCACTGCTAGGGGACAAGGAACTTCAGCCACTTGATACACTGTCTGCCTCAGCAAGAGTACAGCAATCAGCCTCCCCAATGATGGAGAGAATAGTTTCATAGCATGATACAAGTCAGTGAATGGCTTGGCCATGAGTTCTAGTTGTGCTGCAAAAAGTTAAGCTTCCATGCAAGTAAAGATGGGTAGCTTGTAAACATACTAAGGCCATTTGGTGCAATGCTTACTAGATGCTTTGGTGACCTGTTCTTGAGAAGCTTGCAGCTGATGCTTTAGAGCAGCAATCTCCTCATCAGGAGTAGACAATGATGGGGGGGAGGTAGAGCAACTCATGGTGGTTTTCAACTTGAAACACCATGGCTTTATGTTGGGCAAATGTGTTGAAGAACAAGTCAGTCCATATTGCTGCAGTAATGATTGACAAGGAACCATAGCACCATTTGTCACCTGATCCCCACCTGATCCCTGCCTGATATATCAGTCTTAGTACCAAGAGGTTGTTATGCAGACATTAGAATATAATGGATGAATTTGACTAAATTTTATTCCAAGTGAATCATTTCCATTCTCCATGCACCTCATGCTGATTGCTTGTGGACTTGAAGCTTGGTAAGTAAATTGATGACGACAATCTGTTCAGCTACAGACAATGGGCATGAAGATTCAGTGCTAGATATATCATTCTATTCAAAACCCCTTATATTCATTCCTTGTACAGTGAACGCCAAAAAGACATAGTAACAGGAACACTTGGGACCAAAAAGCTTAAACCTCCAGCAAATCAGAGGAGTGTAGTATGGCAGAATTAAGGATCCATTTTATGGCACTAGATAAGTATACTACAAATTGCTCTGATATGTTTGAAGGATTATGGTACAGGTACAGATTTGAGTTGTCGAGGCTGTTCTTCATTGCTTACTCTTATTACTTGTGCTACTGGACTACTCCTGATCAGCGGCAACACAGTGTTGACCCTCCCTAGGTTCCTCAATAGGCCTGACCCTCATCAGTGCCAGCACCAAGGTCCAGTGGTTCTAATTCAGCAGCCTGTAAAGAAAGTTGAGAGAAAGTAGACAACAAGGTATATCACTAACCTTATGCTTTCCCTTGTTGTGAAGTGGGCTGTTTGTTCCACTCTCCCTTTGTTCACACTTCTTCTGTCCACAGCTAGGATGGGGGAGGGTAAGGGTGTGAGCCTGGGGAGATCTAGTTGGCATTGCAGGCAACTGGGCCTCAGATGAAATGTAGGTGGCATCATCAATGACAGTTCTCTGAAGAGCTTGGAATACTTCTTCCTTGTCTTCAAGATCTTGAGTCACATTAGCCAAAGAATGTAATCAAAAGGCAAGTTAGACTGCACCTGCAACTGCAAACCTCCTTTTGAGTGGAACCAGTTGGTGTTCTTCTGCAACCAGGGAGTTCAAGGTCAGAGGAGGGCTTGTGCCTGAGCCCCTCTCAGTTGCAACTGAAGGGGTGGAAGGAGCAGGATGACGTGTTGGAGCTTCCATATTGTTGCTTTGGGTGGCTGGACTTGGTGAGTGAGTCAAGAGGCTGGCATGGTCAGAAGAGCTCAGCATTGTGTCTGTCACAGGTTCATTGCTGGTGGTAGTCTTGATTTGCTTCTGATTTGATTGAAAGATCAAAGGAATGTGCTTCCAAGGAGTCTCTGGAGTGGAAGCCATAGTGTCAGCACTACCAACAGGTGCAGGGCCATGGCATGCATGGTGTTTCAAGCCACATATTGGGTGGGTTGAGGACTGGTCTGTGTTTGAGGACATGGGGTTAGAATAGTGCTGTCTCTGCTGAGAAAACTTAAATACCTGGTTAATTGATCTCTGGATCATATGCATGATGTTGAAGGCCAGAAACCCTGACAAACTTGGAAGAATAGAGGGCCATAATTGGGCAGTGGCAGGGAAGTGGAGAGGTTGAGTCTGCAAATCATTGGCTGGGTGTCCTCAGGCAAGGGTTTCCTCTTTAAGAGCATAGTAATTCAGAGTTACTGAACCCATAGCAGATGGATTTAGTCAAATTCATGTGGTCAACTATTACCTATTGTCTTCATTCCTGTCAAAATCTCTGCTGAGGCCAATAGAGGGAAGTAGGGAGGATTGGCACTCTAATCAAGTTATATGCAGGGATACATCTCCCAGAGTCCTTTGGGCCATGCTGCATCCATAAGTTGAGATCTTCATCCAGGGATGCATTGACTTACCTTAAGCAATGCATTTTGGGGTGCTTGTGATGGTTGTTGTTTGTGAGATAGAATAGCCACAGTCAAGGAACCCAGATGTAGTGGGAAACACTGCTTGAACCTGTCTCATAGTACTTGTATCAGAAAGATTGAGTTGGTCATATGCTGGGAAGCACTGAGCTTGGTGCTGTACATGGGTAGGGAGAAATTCTGTGGTGTAATCATATTAGATTGCTGTTGGAACATGGGAGTGGAAGTGGACAAGACAGCATTCAGTGATGATGGCATTGACCTAGTCGAGACAGTCTGGTTGATATGGAGTTGCTTGTGGCATGAGAAAGGCCAGACGCCAAATAAGCAGGGTCATTTGATTCCATCCATCATCTCTTCTGACTCTGAAAACATGGAGGATGTGCATCATCATTGACTGTCACGTCTCCTGCACACGTGAGTTCTGTCAAATTATCCCTGATTGGATTCAGAGTAGAGCATGGGATGGAAGGCAGGACTCATACCAGTGCTAACAGGTTGAACTCCATCTACAATCAATCAGGTACTACATCTGCTGACAAAGTAAAGGGTGATCTCACCCTTTTCACAAGACTTGAGCATATTCATATGCCTCTGCAGACCCCTCATCCCCTGCCTTGAATTCAGTGTGAAACCCATCCTTTTCCCACTCTAGACATTCAACAGTAGGATAACGTCCACTGTAAACACATCTATCTGTGTCTGCTGACACAGATATGGTGCAGCGCAACCAATTAATCACAACATTGCATTAATCCCAATCAATACTTACCTGTAGGTGGGGCAACAGCAGATCTCTGGTATGGCTATATGGCTCAGGGACATGACAGCATGGCCTTGCTACGTTTTTGTTTTTTGAGCTGGACTCTGGATTTTTGATCATGTTGGTTATTTGTTTGCATATTTGGTGGAGGCCAGGGGTGTTTTCGAAGCACTTACAATTATCCAACTCACTCTTGAGAAATATCCATAGTTCTGCTTTCTGAATCATTGGAAGCTGCTCAGGAGCCTGGTGTTGTGTCAAGTGTAAAGCATTTATTGTGAATTTCATGACCAATGCAAAAGCTTGATTTGCAGTAGTCCTGAGGTATGCCATCAACTCCTCCAGGAACCCAATGATAGTGTCCATGAGGATATCCACAGGTTCATGAACATTCTCACCTTCGTTCATGTCCTTCTCAGCCTTTTTGCATACCACCCATGAGGGAAATGTCACAGGAGTACGATTTCAGGGTGGTGATACAAATGGGCAGTGGATGAAGATTTGAAGGTGGTACAAGCCATGAAGATGCTGATGATCTGTGCATAAGCCATGTTCATATCAAACCAGAGTTTCTTGTCTGCTAGTTGGGCCACATTTTCTGTGATTTGTTTTTCAAGTTCATTGAGTTGTTTCTAGGAATAGAGCCAAAATGAGGGAGGTTTGTTATTTCAGCATTTTAGAGCATACCTCGGCAGTTTTCTCCATATCTGTGAAATGAGCTTCCAGTGTTGAGTTTAGATATAGCTGTGGGTATGTCTGCACAGTGGCTTGCAATGGGTCTGATCTTCAAAACTGAGGCTCATATAGATTGGCCTTGTTATGAACTCAGTAAATGCTCACTATACATTTACTAATTATGTTTTCAATCTATTTGTCTCTTGTTTTATCTGAAAGCTTTAGTCTTTAGTTTGTTTGTTACTTCTATACCTTTTGACATCAACTATGCTTATGTAATATCAAAAGTCATACAACTTTTGCAGATTGATAAGCTTTCTTTCTATTATTAGAAAAGAAGACTTCTTTGATAAAGAACTTTTTGTATTGAAATATTAATAGTAGAATCATGCTTCTATTGTTCTGAGTCAATCTCCGAGTTGAGCCTTGGTACCTTAAGAACTTCCAGAAAGTTCTAATATAGATATATATTTAGATACACTGTCCAGTATATAAGTCATCATCACTAACAAGTAGAAAGCATCGTTTCTACTTGGTTAGGTGGAGACTTGAATAGAAGTCTTTATCAACAATAAGTGATATGATTTAAGTTGTCTTATATATCTCTATTGCTCTCTAAGTTGCTTAAGTCTTTCTATTGAGGAAGTAGACATATTGTGCAACTATAAGTAATAGTTATCTTGATGCATTGACTCTGTCAGTGCATAAAGGTAATCTATCCATTAGTACATGAGAAGTCTCCTTTGATATGATCTGTGGATACATATCGGGCCTCTTTACAGACCAAAGCAGCCTCACTATAACAGGCCTTTAGACTTGGTCAGTGCCCCAGGAGCTGTCCCTGGTCTTGCCTGACATGGTGTTGCCTGATGCAGTGTAGTCTTGCCTGATGTGATGTAGTCCCTGTGTGCAGTGTTGTGTTCATGGTGGTTGATGAAATTGAAGTCTTGTCGCATGATGGGTTCTGTTGTGCTGGCTTTCAGTCAGATGTATCTTCCTGGACAGATCTTTGTAAGGGATGCAATGGCCCATGGGTTCCCAGTGGTGAGATATGAGATTTAGTGGACACCTGAGGAGGTTCAGCCATTTGGTATGGCATGCTTTGATTGCAGTGTATGATGAACTGGGCCAGCTGCCAATTTGATAAATGTTATCCATGTGATGGTAGATATGGCTAAGTACATACATAGCAAGCACATCATATTCAACTCTTCTTCAAACCTGCATCAGCCATACCTACAGCTTGTTCAACTTTTGGCTGAACAACCTCATTGGTATGTATATCTTCTTGCTCAGCTGTGCCAACTAACAAGGATCACAGACCAGAGAACTCAATGTCTCTTCAGGTCAATCTCTTGGGCAGAGATCTCCTGGACACATACCAAGATGTCATCAATGGCAAGAACATAGACTGGGCAATTTTCACATAT
Organism: Podaxis sp. AQ799166; assembly: GCA_018524765.1. Taxonomy (NCBI): domain Eukaryota; kingdom Fungi; phylum Basidiomycota; class Agaricomycetes; order Agaricales; family Agaricaceae; genus Podaxis; species Podaxis sp. AQ799166. Next base: position 976 of record JAEUWQ010002119.1, on the reverse strand, counting down.
GAGAAGGGCACAAACGACCTGAAGGTGCAAGCCACTGGAAATGGCAGACTTGAGGAACCAGAAGAAGAGTTTTGAACAGGAAGTGCATCATCACTTGCTGTATTGCTGATTACCAGATTGATACATACCAACAACGTGGCATAGGATCCAATATGCCTTTGCTCGTGTACAAGATCCAAACATATGTTTTCATCTTGTGCCCTGTTTCTCAGAACACTGATTCTTTCTCACAGAGCCATCTGCCCAAGTTCATCCAGATCAACTGGTGTGGTGATGGTGTTCCAGAAGCCAAGAAGGGGTTATTCCATACTCATTCTAGCACTGTTGGATGGTTCCTTTGTGGTACTCACATCATTATCAATGCTTGAAATGAGGTATGTAGTCCCCACACAAAGGAGTAAGGGGGGAACTAGGCCTGACAGGACCCTCCTTGCAGAGTGATGTCACCCCCACACTTATCATGTCCCAAGTTGAAGCTGCTTCTGGTGCCAAGTATACAGCACAGAAAGAAGCACCCTGCAAATTTGAACCAATCGCACCCATTGGAATGAACTACACCCCAGTAGGCAAGGTTGATATAAATGAATTGAAGAAGGCACAATCTCCAAGTGTTCCAAAACCTCCCCCTCCACCTGCTTCTACTCACCCTGCATTTTCTAGTTTGAACAAGCCCACTATGTCTGCTGCATCTTTGTATGGTAGACCCATGCCACCAAAAAGCACATCAAGTGGGTCTGCACCTGTGGACACATGGCCTGAAGAAGAAAGGCCTATGCCCCCTGCACCTCCCCCTCCTCCTGCTTCTAGTCATCCTCCTATGTTACCTATGACTATTCCACTGGCTTTCAGTGCATTGGTTTGTCTTCTGTTAAATTTTTAGGATGTATCTAATTGCTTTTATCTACAGCATCCTGCAGCAGCCACAGTGACTCCCAGTTCCCCTAAGCCCACAGCTGCATCCAGCATACCTACTAAG
>JAEUWQ010002311.1:0-174518 GCA_018524765.1 Podaxis sp. AQ799166 | reverse complement strand
ACATGAGGAAGTGCCTCATGGTTTGTGGGAGACCTTCCAGGAAGGTCTCAATGAGAGAATAATCATCGGGGTGGATCACCATGTCTTGCGAGTACCCCAAGATGGCATCATAATAGTGTTGAATCCCTTCTTTGGGATTGTATCTGACCCCTTTGAGGCTTTCGCAAGCCTCGTGCATTGACGTCGGTCTGATGAATCTGTCATAGAGTGCCGTAATGACACTCTTGAATGTCCAATCATATTTACTACAATCTATACTAAGTACATGACGAACAAACATATCCTTTGCCTCTCCAACAAGGTAATATTGGAGGGTTAGGATTTGTAGTCGATCCGTAGCAGGACTTTGTCCCCCTAGTCCTTTCATGGTGAAGTCAGCACAGAGACTTGTTACGAATGACAGCAAGTCTCTGAATTGGTGACTTCCACCATACGGTTCTAAGCTCTTTTCCATGGGGAGCTTGTTTAGTGAAGGTTTATAACCTTTGGGATACTCGATGGGTTGCACGAGGTATTGATCGATCATTCAGTGTAAATGATCATACATTAGGTTATTGTAACTCTGGATGGATTGTACAATCCCCAGAGTTACTGACTCATCACGTGCCTCTCTGACTAGAGAGTATTGATGAGTCCCTTGGTTCAGTGTAGGGAGTCGTGAGGTGGTGTATACCTCCTGCTCCTCCTTTGTATCATCTTCTTCCTCTCCTTCTTCCTCTTGGATGGGAGGGAGATTTCGGAGGGGATGTAGATTGTATAGCAGGGGCAGAATTTGCCCCTGTGAGGATGGTTGTTGGGGTGGGGATGCCATCCTGACCATTTTGCGGGTATTAACCATTTGGGGTGTCTTGAGAGGGCCTCCAAAGAATACACGAGTAGCTGCCTTTTGCTCCTCATGTTCCGACATGGTGGCCTCAACGGGTATGTGTCCGTTGAACCTAACATATTGGTCATCTATCAGAGATGACCCACAGGTGCGAATGTCTTCGTTTCGCATTCATTGTAGGGCGACCTGGTTGCTCCACTCATCAGCACAAGGGGTTCATTTAGCCGTAGGCAATATGAACGGGGTGCTCGAGGCTTGGAACGAACCAGCGTTCATGGGAATGCTAGTGGCGGAAGGTAGCTCAGCTTTAACATTTGATGTTGAAGCTGCTGGGGATTTTCCACCGGTCATGGGTTTGGCTGGTGGCGATCTCATGGTCTCAGGACTCGTTGCAGGGCAGTTACTACCCTGCGCCGTTGTTCTTGGCGATGGTACACCCATCGGTCCTTTCCCTTTGGGAGAAGGGATAGGGGGCAGTCAAGGTGACCAATGTGGGTTGAGGGTGTTGATCTGACCCCGGGGGTCAGGTTGCATTAGCAGGGGAGGCAGCGGTTGGGATTGTGATGCCCTAGTAGTTGGGGCATAGTGATGCAATTGGTTCACGAAGGTATCGTTCCCTGGGACCATCTCACTGTCTGTGACAGTGGACCCATTGATGGTGAAGTGTGCAGCCCTTAGGCTGTACCCTTGTATGTGTCATCATTGCGCACTGAGGCGCTCATTGTAAGCTTGATCTGTTTCCCCTGGTTGCCTGGGTGCATGTAAATGCACCATGGCTTGGGCAGTATTCGATAATGCGGTCAGTGAGGGAGATGGATGGTGTGGATGTAAGTGAGGGACTGCAATGCGGAGTTGTGGTTGAGGCGTTGCCAGCAGTCCATCATTATTGTGTTGATGATGGTGCTTGTGTACTGGGTGTTGTTTGGCCCTCTTGATCGCTTCATCAATTTTGGTGTTGAGGGGATCATAGGTGATCCCATCATTAGTGGAGTCGAGGACATGCTCAAGGTACTGTTGAGTGGGTTGTATTTTATATACACTATGCATGGGCGTAAGGTCAGTTTGTTTGACCTTCGTGGCCCGGGCCTTTTGGTAGGCCATGCAGAGCTTTGTCAAAGCTCTGATATAGGTGGTGCGGAATCGGTTGGAGCCGACTTCTATTGGCGAGTCGGTTTCCCGGTATGACTCCGCTACGATCGATTCGGCGTATATCAGCATTTGGTGTTGGCATTGGCGTTTAATAACGCCATAGTCTGTGAATACGGAGTTGACTTGGTCTTCTAAGGAGACCACATCGTTGAGAGCAGGGGGCGAGAATTCCAGCATCGATGGTTCAGAGTGTGAACCATCAGATCGGTGTGTTGTGCTTGGCAAGGGGCATGATGCTGGGGGATGGCTCAGCTCGAATTCAGGGAATAGGGGAAGCTCCTCTGGAGCTTCCTCACTGTTGGTGGATGATTTGTGAGCCGATGCGTCTGCTGGGGTTGTGGTGATGGGGAGGGGGATTGTCGGTTCATATCGTGGCGAGGGAATAGATGGGGAAGGAGGTGTGAATGGGGTGTGTAGGTTTTGTACATTTGCGTCTCGCGTCATCGCATTGAGGTGTCGTGGTGTGTCTTCAGACACATCATAGTGTCCAGGGGGGTGGTTCTGCTGTGAGGCCATTTAAGTGAGTGATGATGAGAGGGTTTTTACTTTAAGCTTTAAGCACAATGGTTGCGTTTAATGGGTTCACTTGGTATGTGCCCAAGTGTGGGGTATTGTAAAAAAATGTAAGCCTACTGAGGCTTACTGGGAGCTTTAGACCTTAAGTTCACACCAACGTACAATAAACCCAATGTATTGGGATGTACAAAGTGTATGTATAAGGTCAGCTGTCCTAACGACAGCTGACAGTGAGATTTATAAGGAATGTTTTTTGATGGATTGAGTAATCCATCAAGGTCCAAGACAAACAAGAAAATAATTAATCAATTAACAACGAGCGACTCAAGATGATATGGAACAATGAATATGTGACTGCAAGGGCCCAGCCCTTACAGTATTGCTCTCTCTCATCTCTGTCCTGACTTCCTACTCTCACCTCATACTATTCTTGGACTTGATCCATTTCTGTCTCTCTTAACCTAGTTCTATTCTTGTCTTGTCTCTACTCTGTAGTTATGTGTCTCTGATTGACTTTTGGACTTGGTACTACATTGTCATAGTTTCCCAATTAGGACTTTAGATGTAGCACTTAAGTAGCCACTCTTGTACTGGAAGTGCAAGCTTCCAATATTCTTAAATCTCAGAATTGTTCTTCACTCTTCTGCAATTGATGTTAGTTGATAATCAATGTAGTAGTAAACTTTCTATTGGTCATATCCTCAACTAATAGAAGTTCAACCTCTAAGTGTGCTTAACTGGACACTTGCCTCACTACCTTCTTATTGTCATCCTTCTTGGTAGATCCTAGTGCTTGCAAACCATCTACTGAGATAGCTGCCCCCTAGCTTAAGCATAGGTGACTGGTGATAAGGACCACCCTAACAACAGAGCCACAACCCTCAACTGTCAGTATACAGTCCATCTGTTAGGTTGGTCCTTATCACCGGTCACCTAAGCTTTGCTAGGGGGCAGCTATCTCACTAGATGGTTCACACAGGTGCTAGGATCTAGCAAGAAGGATCACAATAAGAAGGTGGCAAGGCAAGTGTCCAGTTAAGTACACTCAGGAGGTCGAACGTCTATAAGTCGAGAGTATGACCAATAGATCATTTACTACCACACTGATTGTGAGCTAACATCAATCAGAAGTTAAAGGTAGACAATAACTTGAGATTTGAGAATATAGGAAGCTTGCACTTCCAGTACATGGGTGGCTATTTAAGCTTTACTTTTAATGTCCTAAGTAGGTAACTATGACAAAGTAATGCTACAAGTCTGAGAGTCAATAGAAGCGAAACTATAGAGCAGAGCGAGACAGGAATAGAAGCTAAGATGAGAATAGGAACTGGATAAGAAAGGAAACTAACTAAGTAAGGAAATCATACAAGACAGAGTTCAGGCGGGATACTGGAACACAAGGCAAATAGTCTGTAATGAGATAGAAGGGAAACTGTTTACTGGTTTACATATTACAAGTTCATATCGGGATGAAGATGTCCACTAGAGTCAGAGGAATAAGAGTCAGGGGAAGAGGCAGAACTGGGAACAGTGAAGTTCCCAACAAGGGGCGAGTCAGAGGAATCTGACTCATGGATGATGAGCATGCTGCAGTGAGGCAATGACAATGATGATGATGATGAGGAGATGTCTGCAGTGACATAGGGAGGTGGGTAGGGAGGAGGATCTGCAGTGGGTTCTGAGTCATCAATGCCCAGGACATTGGAGTTGATGCTGTGAAGCGGAGGGAGCTGCGATCTGTGGGGAGGGATGGCCAGAGGCTCATCGGAATTAGGATTGAGACGATAGACTTCTACTTCTCAAAAGTAGAGTCCTCAAGTGACTTCATATTTGATAATATGAGGGACGACCTTGGGTGGATACATCATGTAGGGATGAAGGAACACAATCAGCTCTCCAGCATAGGGGATCATCTTCCAACTGTGGGCCCAGGTGGAGTCGAAGTTATTATGGATAGTTTGGACATACAACCCATCAGGATCAAAGATGTGAGTGAAGGGAGCATTTTCCCAAGTGATGTGGAGTATTTCAGTCATCATATGGTCAGTCGAGTAGAATAGCAGTCCAGGCATTGGCCAGTCTTGTGAGAATAGAGAGGCATGGCCAGGGAGGTGACGATTGGCGAAGGCTTCATTGTGATAGCGTGCAGGGTCTTCAGTTGGTATACCCATATCTTGAGTGGTGTGGTGGGAGGCATTGGGGAGTCCAAGTTCATGGATCAGGGCATTGTAGATGCAATCACAGCGGGGTGTGCTAGGAGGGTTCATAACACCATCAGCTCAAACATGAAGCTAGAGTAGTTCTACAGAAGACAGATGAGGAGAACTTATAGTCAATCATCATAGGTTGCAGCACTGGGGGACAGGACAGGTATCACTGGATCTGCTTTCTTCTCAAGATTGCATGTCAATGACTCTATGCAACCTGAGTGGATTTCTACACCTGGTGCCCTCAGGTTCTTTCCTGAAATGTTGCAAACAACAGTAGGTGAATTGGGCCACAAGTTTAAGCTGTGGTCCTGCACCAAAGGAGATAGTGAGTCAACTAAGCTTTGGGGGATTAGTTACTTAATTGCCTTGAAGGGAAAGTGAAGAATGAACTGGTGAGACTCCAGAGTGAGTGCTCAGAAACTATTGTACAGAGATTGACTGGGTTCCAGTGCAGCCATGTTTCATGTAACTTACTAAGTGCATTAGGGGAAATCATCAACCATTGGGATATCAGCATGAGCTACTGTCATTACAATGTCAATATCCAGACTCAGTGAAAAGTGCAGCTCTATGAATGGCCAGAGGAGGTGAGGTTCATTGCATCTGAGAACATCACCACCTTGCACAAGATTTGTATGCCCCACAAGGCCTTACATTGTGGGGAGTATTCTTGGGTGCCAATGACCAAACAAGAAGTTAGTGCACTTGCCATGAAATTGAAGGTTCACCCCATAGTGAGGACACAAAAGCTGAGGAGGTCAAACCATGAGAATGTCCATCTCAATGCTGAAGCAGAGGGTTCCCACTCTGCCAACATTCCAAGGCACAGGAGGAGGGCTGCCCTTAAGAGTAACCCTGTTATATAAGATGATGCAGAGTGAATGTTTGAATACTGAGGATCCTAAGGACCATTTGATCCATATTACTCAAGATGCACATTAAGTTTGTTACCAAACATTTATCATTAATATAAATTCTTATTATCTTTATTAATATATCTTTTTTTTTTTTTAAATCGACGTTTATTGCAATAGACTAGCTACTACAAACGGGTGCACAATAGCAGTCCCAATACCGAAACTAGAGAAGAATTATTAATATATCTTGCAAGCCTGTGAGGGAGTGGTGAAGCTTCTAGTAAACTAACATGTTAGATACAGAATTTCCAAGTCCTCTGGCCATATATTACAGATACATAGACACTTCATAAATATTGTAGTTATAGGTTACACAATAAATACACTTACTATGCAGTGCATTGCACCAGAAGTCCACAGGTGTTATTTATACTCATTGACCTATGGCTTCACCCAGTGTGTTGACCAACAGCCTGGAGTTTGGATACTACCAGGTGCTGAGAGTGCCAGTTCAGGGGGCAGATCTCTCACTGATCAGAATCAAGGTCTATATAGGCCATTGGAGGTTGCCAGTGCTGGGGTGGTGCTGAACATCACATAAAATCTTTTTATCTTCCATAATCATGTGTGATCAAGGGTGGCACAGGGGGCAGGCTCAGATGATGAGTGGGACCTCTTGAAGGATTCAATGATGGGCAGGGTGTCAGGTGAAGGCAATGATGGTCAGGTGACATTTACCATGCAGTCACTACATCATCATGGCCAGTAATTGCTGATAGCTGGAAGGGTGACAACAGTATCAAGGCCACTATAAGTCTTGTTATGTCTTGTGTAAGTGTTGTATAGCCTGGCATTTCAAATAAACTCCCTCTAACAAGAGGGAGGAGTTACCCCTGTTCCTCCCTTCTAGTAAGACGCACGTCTTGGCAGGGACAGGTGATCTCACTCCACATTGCCCCTTTGAGCTTCTGGTTATTGTCTTCGAAGAGACACACAAGTCGGTCTCTCAAGGCACTGATGGGTAACAGCCGACTCTCAACTTCACTTGGTATTCACTGCTACTTCCCACAGGACCTCTTAGATGGATAGTCCTAACTACGCCATATACTCCATCCCAGCCATCCCAGGCCACCACCATATCATCCAATACAAAGACCTACGCCTACAAGCCCTCCAAACAGATCCACATTCCTTTTCATCGACTTACGAGCGGGAACTTTCCATGAGCTATGATCAATGGAAAGCCCGTCTTCAATCCCGCGATAAAGTCACGATCATCGCAGCTGCTTCTTTCCAATCATCGGAAAGATTGTCATGGCAGCACAAATGGGTGGGCATGATTACGGTTTTTGGACCAAACGTCCTGAAGCAGTTTGGCTTCACTGCTCCACGATCGTTGCAAGAAGGCGGCAGCTACTACGTCTTCATGGGCATTTGGGTAAACCCGAGTCACAGAGGGAAAGGTTTAGGAAAGAAGTTGATTGCTGCTGGGATGGATTGGGTTCGAGCCGACGATGGGATAGACCCGGAAGAAAGGCGAACACTCTTAATTCAGGTATTCCAAGACAACAAAGCAGCTATTAGCTTGTACGCTTCAATGGGTTTCCATCTTATCGGGCCCGATGAAGATACAAAACATGATAACACTATCTGGATGGGTATGATATTGGGAAACTGATTGATTTTGATTATGACGCGACCCTTTTTTCTGGTCAAACTTCGTTCTCCGTACGTTATGCCCTTCGTGGACCCAACCTGACTCACGACCCATGATAATAGGCGTAATCACTGGCCACTCGCCATTTTGATCGGAATGTTATTTGTAGTAGATGAATCTTCTTTGTACCACACAATTATATACTTAAGGCCCTTTAACCCTTCCTTGACCATGCAAACCAGATTGAACCAGCCCATACAGTCACCAACCAGCAGGATCAAGTCCAAGGTGTCCCCAGCAACGGTGATGCTTCCTGCTGTTAAAGCCTGGAAAATCAAATCAAGGGTCGCAGAAGAACTGCTGCCGGCTATCTAGCCTACACTGGACAAATGGCATCTCCAGAAGGATTTGTGGCTCATCTGTGGGAGAGAAAGCTTCGGACTCTCCACCCATTACGGTCCACAAAGTCAGATGTTCGAGGGACATATCGTCAGGGTGATCTCCAGTGCAATGGCATGTCACTTTTCTCAGCTCTGTCGTGAGATAGTCCATCGTATGATCAGCGATAAGTGCGAGATCCGAGATACGGAGTCCATGGAAATAATTCTTACTATTGGGGATTCGCTGTGGTAGGAACCTGCTGCCAAGCCATTGCTGTTACCAAACTGTAAAGATCCTTGAGATTGTCAACTCCTAGGCCTGAGGTGGGGAGACGAGTTCAGGGTGTAATGGTAGAGTGGCGAGTTCGGCCTGCTGACACAAGGTGTTGAAAGAGGGTTCAGAATGGTATAGCGAGGCAAATATGAACGACTTGTGTCCATACCAGAGTTAAGTTGATTTCATCGCATGCACAACACCGCCTTCTACACCTACAGTCATTGTAGCCTAGACGCTTGCGAATAATTGGCTCTAATGAGAAAGCCCAGAGGAGTCGAGAGTGTGTTTGAAACGACAAGAAAACGTAAGGCTCTTGAAATTCTACAATAAAATTCAGCATAAGATGGCGGGATTATACGAAAAAAATGGAATAGAATGGAGGCAAGACGAAGAAGATATGAGGAGTCGGGATGCATGAGGTGCAGTTGATGGAAGCTTGGGCGCTGACTGAGCCCAGTATGTCGCAATAAACGGTTCGTGAGATGGCTTACAAGGGTGGATCTCGACGTGTGCACAGCAGACGTATGGTATCGTGACGTCGTAGGAGGCGACGGATGGCGGTTTCCCGGCCAGACGGCGTCCGATCCCCACAGGCGTCGGGCATTCCTTCCGTCGCTACACTTATTATTCCCGAAAGGAAACTTCCTGTTCTGACAAGGTGACTTGGTGATCATAACATGACAGCGCGAATGTCTCGTTACATTTCCAATCAGTACAAGTAACGGAATCCTTTCCTTCTCTCCATTGCTTGCTCAAAGGTCATACCCTCAAGACGCGCGGCCTCTTCCACCCGTGCTCGGTTAGCTCCTTGCATAGCAGCGTTGTCATCAGCATCGAGTTTCTTGTTCTTGTGCACGAGTATCTGACGTATGACTAGACCACACGTTACTATCCTAGACAGAGTATATCACGGCAGAGACCTTACCCAACGATAACAAGGAGGAAATGACAAGGGCACCAAGCGATATGGCCATTGACGGATGATACTTAGGTCCCCAAGCTGCCTTCCAAGTATAGGACCCCATACTGAAGTGGTGAAATCTCAGAAACTATCCATTGACTCGAGGTGCTGAACAACTCACACATTGCCGAGATTGCCGCACCCATTGACGATCCCAATGGCTGCCGCCCGCTTACTGAAATTAGATTTATCAGTTGCTGACGGATTATACCTCCATCATTGAGAACCTACGCAGGCGGTCGGGGAACAGCATTCGACACCCAAACCAAGGTCATTGCGAAACCTAAAAGGATATGAAGGATCCTTCAGTCAGAGGTAAAAAAAACGTTACGTACCTGTATATCCGCACGCCATTAAGAATAGCGAGACATATCGCCCTGCTATCGACATCGTGGACATTGCGATAATGAACCCGACGATTACTCCCCACCACCAACCAGCGATGTGGAAGTACCGCTCGCCCGTTCGGTCTGGGGTGGTCGGGTTTGTTAATGGGGTCACCGGGGGTAGCAGAAAGACTACATACCTGCATGCCATGCATTCATGCAGCACACTATTGAGGCGAGGATCCAAGGTGGACTATGCGTTAGGTAAGTCTGTGTACACACTTCGAAAAAGAGACATTTACGCTGCGAGTAACAAAGTCACGGTTGTGTTGAACCCAAGCGTTTGAGTTAATCTGGAACGGAGTCAGGTTGTGATTAATGGCTTCGTTGGCAGATCAGAGTCGTACGTGGGGAAGAACTGCACAAAGCTAAGACCCAGCAGCTGGGCTGTTGTCATGATCGCGAATAATGGCACCAGGGGATCTTTCAACGCCATTTTCAAACCTTGCCAGGCCCTAAGATGTCGTTAGTGTCAGCGTCCATGTTTATCAAGACATCCTCACGAATCTTCAGCATTATCTTTATCAGCCTCCCCTGCATCGTCTGAAAGACGCGCTTGGGCTAGCCTTAGCTCATATTGGGACAACCACCTGGTGTTGTTCGGCTAATAGTTGTCTTTAGACGATCGGTAGGGCCTGAGCGCGAACTCGCAAAGCTTACGTAGTCTGGGAGTAGCCATCTATGGAGGTTCGTGAGCAGTCTAGTCCTATCATGTGAATTAAATCGATTCCTCACATGCTGTTCAGTCCAATAAACATTGTGATAGCGCCCTAGGACTCGCTAAGTCAGCGAACGAGCGGCAAGAGTCAGCTTTCTACCTCAATGAAGAAGAGCCTGGTGAATTGCCGTAAGTAACAATCCAGGTTTTGGTCACCGCTATCTCACCATCTCCAAGCCCGAATTCCACGTTTGCCTTCCATGTTGGATAGAATGCCCGCAGCAATTAACTATCATTCTAATAAGTACGGAGCTTTTCAATGACTGCCTACTCACAGCACCGAAAGCGTTTGATATCAAGAGTCCGGCATAGAGAATGGCAGACCGAAAAGCTAGTTCCTACATGACTGGGTTGGCTACTAAATAAATGGAAAGACGGAAGTGCATACTTTCTTAGTGTACCATCGTGACAGGAGATAAATGGCCCCAGGGTAGAATGCGGCTTCGGGCAACCCGATGAACACCCGGCAAGCGAGTATCCCAGCGAAGTTCTTGGTGACCTAACACCATAAATCGTGTTGAGTGTTGTAATGAGCCCAAATATAGGGAGAGGGGACAAGCATACCCCAGTAAGTAAGCTCGTTAGGCCCCAGCCAACTACGCAGGCACCGATGTACCATGAAGGTCTAATGACTTGCACGGTTAGTTGAGTCGGGTAAAGCGGCAGACGCCCACCTTGTAACATAATTCAGCAGCTGGCAAAATCAATTAGTTGTTCATTAAGATCTGGCTATACACTTACCATGTTCGAGGGTATTTGGGCCGGGCAATAAGTTACAAACAGAATGGCTATCACAGTTGCATATTGTACATCTGAGAGCAAGCATGAGCTCCAGCTACGTTTAGCTGCCAGAGACCGTACCGTTGATTCTTAAATCCTCTTGCATACCCTTCAATCGGGCAGTTGTAATGCCGTTCCGCTATGACCAAAACCGATGTCACTTCACAAACACTTTGAGAAAAGGTTGGCACATACATCGATATAGTTCATGATATAGATGACGAAAATGGTTGGCAATACTCTCATATCCAACTTCCTCACCAATCTCTTTTCCGCCGCGATTCTTTCCTGTGATCCAGGAGGAGGTAGCCCTTTCACGACATCCGCATCTTTCCCAACGCCTTCGTTTGTGTCTCGATCTGAATCCCTCGGAAGCTCTTCCAGGGATACCTTCGCCTTGATATCATCGTGCTTGATGTCGCTCATATCGGAATCGCCTGCCCTCGGGCTTCGTATCGGCAAGAGATGGAGCGATGTAGTAGGTCGTCGAAGTGAGGTGAGCCTCGCCTAGGTCTGGGTTTTATAAAGTCAACGAGCGTTGGTATATCAGTTGTACCTCGCCCTCTTTTGTGTGAATGGGAGAAAGACAGGGGAACTATGCCCTGGATTATTGGAATAGCTTCCAACGGCGTTTAGGGGGTCAGTAATAGTTCTGCTACTTCGTGTGGGATGAGAGTCGGGGCTGAGGAAGCCTATACTCGGCTAAAGGAGCTGAGAACCCTTTTGCCCGGTAAACAGGTCGATTAACGTCATTTAGAAGCTCATGCTCCAAGCTATGCGAGAACGGCGATAAAAAAGATTGCATTCTTATGGAGTCTGTGCGCGGCATAACAAACACAATACGTGTTCATGAGCTCAATCCATCTCGTTGTCAGGAACATCTGGCTCACGAATGTATTTCTACAGGATTATCGGTTGGACCGCGGAGCTTTCATCATTACTTGTGAGGATAAATCAGCAACGCTGTATGTTGAGGGACCGCCGCCCGTATAAAAATATAATACACTCACTGCCGGGGCCGGGAGGCCGTCTTGCCCAATCAAAATGTTATCCACACATTGCAGGTCACGGGTCACTTTTCGTCCACCCAACAGTTGTCACCTGGAACGTCTGAGAGGCTTTCCTACTGTCAGGTGCCCCTCTGGGAGAAGCGAATGCGAAAGGTCAGCGTGGTTATTTGTGCCTCTGCGGGTGTCAAGTGTATGAATAAACGTCTTCTGTGTCAACGGTGAGAAATTCAAGGCCACGATATCCGGATGTCCGAAACGGGTATTTGAATAGGGTGTTGGCAGGTATCAAACGAGGGGAATTGAAATTCATGTGTAGTAGCCTTCTTAGAACTTCAGAACTTGAATGCCGGATTTCGGTTGATAGTGGCGCTTGGCTACGACATACGGATGACACTTGATGGCGTTCGAGAATCTGGGCAAGGTGTGTCTCTTCAGTCCACTGGCTAATACAACATGCAGATAAGACAGAAGTACAAAGATAGAAGAACCAAGTCCTCATTGCTAGTGGTCAATTATGAAAGCACGGACGGACGGATGAAAAAGGGAAATAGTGTTCTGCAGTTCGAAGATGGCCGAAAACGACAGGGTACATGTAAAAAGGAAACAATTCCCAAGGCGCACCAAAGTAAGCGTCTTGTGAGATCTTGTAGAGATCCGGATTAGCCTCCGCCAACACAGACGCTACTTGGTAATGTTGCATTTACTGCATTCCACGCACTACAGTAACCGTTATGTTAAGCCCCATGCCACAATGAAGATAAAAACACCGAAATCGCGATGAGCACTCACTCTGGATATTGACATCCTACGACGGGTCTAATCAAGTTCCGAAAACAGGATAGGCCGTTCAATCATAGATGTCCTTCAGGTAGAATGGATAATGTCGCTTACACATAAGCCATATCGCTGTCTGAAGGATTCTTCCACCCGTTTCCAACATCGGCCGAAGGTGCCGCAGTGAACGTAGGTGCAGGTAGGGTCTTAAGGGAGCCAGTGGGCGTATAGGTTGGCAAAAGGGCGATCTGCGTTCCTGTGAATGAGGGACCCAAAGTCACGGGCGGGAAAGCATGAGAGGACGCTTGGGTGGGGTCAACTTTCCCTGCCCCAGCCTGTCCAGGAGCGGGACAGAGAGCATAAGCCATTAATTGGGCCACATTCACAGTGAAACAAGCTTACGCCACCAGTGGCTGTCGCCGGGTAGGTTCCATCGAAAATTTGTGATGATCCCAAAACAGAAGCACAATGACCAGTGGCTTCTCGAGGGTCTGTTATCCATCGGAGATTTGACCAGCCCAAGACCGCATACAATCCCCAATAACATGAATCATCACGAACGCGATGGCGTAACCAGAAGACAGCCGCAAATTTTCGTAATGGTGTCAGTTCACCGATCATACTTTAATAGCGTTGGCCGCGGAGTGTGGATTACATACCTTTGGGAATCCACCCTTTTTCTAGTCCGAGCTGGTAATGCCACATGGGGCTTGACGAAGTGCCAAGGACAGTCGAGTTACCAATCTTCCAAGTCCAGAAAAAGAAATTCTGGAGCGCATCCATGGAGGCCAAAGCCACCTGTTTCAGGACAGCAACCGTCTGAGGCGTATACGACTATTTTGAATCAAAGCGCGGTGTAACGGGCAATTATCCAGTCATAGAAAGTACATGTCAATGGTTATGCTAAAACTAGTGAAAATGCACTTACGCTCCAGTCGTCCCATGGCTTGCAATCGGGATAGCCAGGTGTTGATCCAATGCCACTCAGCCTAAAAAGGAAGGGCATTAGGAACGCATGCTTTGTTGATCGCACTCAGACCAACTCAGTCGTGGCCTGGTCTGGTCAATCGAACACACGAGGAGAAAATTAGCTCTCACCAAAGACCACAATCGTTGATAGCTGCCGAGAATTCACCGCCAACTGTCACGCCGAAAACCTTCTGCGACTGGTTTGTGGCAATAGCCCAGGAGCTGGTACACAATCAGCCGGCCTCCAAGGAAATCAGCTAGCTTAAAAAGGAACTAACCACGGTCTGATGGCCAATGTCTCAGGCCTGGTGGAATTCTATTGAGCAATGCGCAGGAATAGCTGTGACTCTCCACATCAACATACGGAGTTGTATGGTCGCCCATGAATGCAAGGTACTGGACACCGGGTTAGCATGTAATCTTGACACTCCTCAAATGAGGTTACGCACCGGATGTTGGTCGAGCATCAACCTGTCAGCCCCGGACAAGAATCTAACGTCCAGTTAGAAACAGCATCCGCAGGAGCGTCGAAGGATAGTGCATCAGATACCCACCCCTCCCATATCGCAGGCTGCCATAGTTCAAAGTTTTTCGTGAGCCACGACAGCGAACGCCAGCGTTTTCCGAAGAAAGACCTACCCCTTGAAAGCCCTCGTGGATCGCAATGTAAGGTCCTGCACCGGTACCTGTTCCTCTGAGAAAAAGCGCACAATGTTGGATGAGGATCGGAGGATCAAATCGTAAGACTTATGAATAGAATATAACATACGTTGCTTTCCTAATCGCCTCGTACGCGGCGTGATAGAAGCTTTGCACTGGAGTTTGACCCACTGTACCCCACAGTATCTCGTTGACAATACCCACACTAATGAAAGAGCAAACAAAAACGAATAAAACCATCACATGGCCGAAAAACGAAATAAAATACCGACATTCCGACGACATCCCGATATTGATCTTGGCTGACAAACTCTGTGATTATCCGGAGGTACGTGAGAGTGCGTTGGGCGTTGGCGATACCCATCACTCCATACATACTTTGGAGAAGTACTCAATGGAAGATGCTATTAACTCCATACGAAGGAAATTACTCACAAATTGACGGAGCCACCTAGAGCACGAGGGGACTATCAGCCCAGCTGTTCGTGTGAATGAAAAGGGGGTCGTACTTTTTCCAGAATGGTTCTATTGGCGAAGAATGATTAGAAATTCCATAGAACGATTGGTTTGCTAAAACAAACCCATCCGTTCTGGCTTCCCGGAAGCGCATGTAAATCAAGATAGATGCGAATACCATACTTTCGTCCCCATTGAATCCTAAAGAAGAAAATACTCAGCAAGATTTTGACATCAAGAAGTAGGCACTTACGCCTTTAGAAAGTATTTCCATGAGGTCCCGACCAGGAATGGTTCGTCGTTGATAGCCTCAATGGCCCAGAACCCGATGGGAATCCTTACCCAGTTCAATCCAGCGGCTGCGAAATGAAAAGTTTGCCCATTTGTGAATAGAAGGATGTAGTAACACATACCTGCAACGTCGGCGAAATCCTTCTCGGTCTACGAAGGAAAAAAAAAACACTATCTATATACGAAGCTAAACCCCAGTTTAATTTATCACGTACAATAAAGGTCCTGTAGTGCTCTTCCATTTCTTGTGCCAGATTCTCGCCCATAGCAATGGATAATGTCCACTCGTCGACGACCGGTATAGCGCTGTTGTTGACGTATTTCTCATAAAGGCCGGGGCAGATGAACGGTTCAGTGACTGAAGCATTCATCGGTATTAACGCCCACAAAAATTTGACAAGTCAGACATACCGAGCCAGCCCCTAAACCGTGAGAGCACAATTAGTGGCTTCCGTGCTCGATACACTGCCATTCGGTCCAGACTCACCCGAGATTGACACCGCGAGCAATATCTTGACCCCAAACCCATTCTTCAGTACCGATAGCCTTACTCCAACTCTGGGACTTTCCTCCAGGTCCAAATGGATTTTGGGGATCGAAAACCCAATTACCCCCGAAATCGTTCTGATAGGTGAACTTGGTTCCATCTTCCATGACAATGACGCTCCCAGACGTTCCCGAAGTTGCACTTTTTGAGTCACCACCAGATGCCCCATTGGAGTTGCTTGCCGTCCTTTTGCGACTCGTCAAAACCAAGGGAACGACGATGGCAACAACGATCACGGAGATGAGACAGAAAAGACCGGCAATGAGAAGCCATGGTCGCGTTTTTTTTGGAGCTAGCGAACCATGAACAATGTCCGGCGATGACCTTTTGACTGGAGTGAACTGTGACTAAGGCAAATTCATGAATGGTTCTCGAAAACAAGATGCGGTGTCGTACTGAGGCATAGAGCTCATTACGGGCGTCCCACGAATCAGAGGAGTTTACCAATGGTGTCGCAAAGTCTGGGCCTGAATGGCGATGGGCCTCCACTGTTGGCACTTGGTCGTACTGTGTCATGGTGGTGAACGGGCAAGGTGCTGGCCGCAGGGAACATTTTACGATAGCATTGAACGTTCAGTTCGGGTGCAACGAGCAGTTAACGCACTTGACCGAATCCGGAACCGTGACAGGCTCAAGTGTTCGAATGCTGACCGACAACCGTAAATTTTTCACGACCAATGCTTACCACGTTGAGAAAGAGTTCAGCGACAAAGCGAAGAAATTGGGGATGCAAGAGCTGCAGCTGCTCTGTTTTAGCTTTGCCAAACAGCACGCAGGGGCACGGACACTGCCGCATGTTCTGACGTTCTTTTTCAACATGCCGCCGCCGACAACATAATGCCGCGTGTTCTGATTCCAGTAGACTGTGATTCGAAACTGAAAACAAAATTACAATGTACAATAGAAGGTTCTCATACAACAAATTATGTCCGGTCACGACGTACTCTCTCTCTCCATACGCCGTCTCTTCCGCTCTTGGTCCTCCAGAATCAACCGCTCGGCCGCAGACATAGGGGGCGCAGGTCGCTTCTTATCATTCTTCTCACCATCGCCAGTTGAGCTTGAACTCGCTGTAGCCGTCTTGAAGACATTCGGACGCTTCAACGGGTTAGCCTTGAGAGGGTTAATACCAGGCTTCAGAGGATTCAGTTTTAACCCAGCAGGTGCTATCGTTGAACCAGAACCCGAGGCAGACGCTGGCGACGATGTTGTAGCTGGTGGTTTGGCTGATAAGGACAGCACCACCTTTTCTCCTTCATCTCGCTTCAAACCCTCCTCTGCAGGAGGAGATCTTGATTGAGATTCCGAATCCTCAGCCTCGCCCGCCTCGGCCCTTGCACGCTCAATTTGTTCGGCGATCAACATCCGTTCGCGGGCTTCATCAGACATAGTTGCCCGTTCTTTCTTTAGGTTAGCCTCCTACAGGACATGATCAGCAAGGTTAAGAAACGGAACGAGAAGTCATTGGAACGTACTGCTTTAGCAAGAGCTTTTGGAGAGTTGTCAATCCATGCAATAAACCATCCCTTCTCTGTTTCATCTACTCTTGCGACGCCAGTCCTTCCCAGGTGTTTCACGAATTCGGTTAATGTCACCCAACGAGTCGCGTTCATGTGCAGGTGATGCTTGTCCGAAATGTACTCCTGATACACTCGATTGGCCAGCACTCGCTTAGTACCAAATCTGTTCACGAAGAGCATGCCGATCAGCAAATGCTTGTATGAAAGCAACATGAGGTACGCACCTTCGGGAAAGTAACTGTACAAACTCGGACTGGAACTGAGCCGAGAAGTTGGCGATATGGCTTCCTGCATGCTCGCCAACGACCAACATCTGCCTTAGGTGGGCCTCGGATTGTGTATGACACTTGAACCCGTTTTCATCTCGACATTGCTTCTGACAAACTTGACAGTACCACCTTAGGCGCTGCAGGCCCTTGGATTTCATCTTGTTGGCGACATATTTCGGCGTACCAACTGTTCAAGAACAAGCCGGAGTCTGCATGTAATTTTTCTGCACAAAATAATAATCATGCCTACCTTCTGCACGAGGCATTTGAAACGATATCAAGAATGAGGTTCAGGACGGGGTGATAGTAGGTGTTAAGCTGCTTACTGGCCGTGGCTATGCCGCTGACAAACATTATTTGGTCCAGATGACTCAGCCAAATACCTTCGGCAGCAGGACGATCAAGCAACCGAACATACCAAACTCGGTTGTACAATTTGAGGCCTCTAATTACAACTCTTCGGTACAACTGTCGATTCAAATATACCTATGTACTTGCCGAATGTGCTGAATCTATGCCTTCAATATTAAACCAGCTTGGCCAAATATTTCCTAGGACGGTTCACATCGGCCCTGACCGTACGCAGTTGCTTGCTACTACATACTTTAGTCGCTTATCTTCCTCACAAGCGGCTCAGCCTAATTTGATAGCGTATTGCTTGGGCACTGGCAGCGTTAAACTCATTTCCGCCCGCGAATTTCTGGTAATAACCATTCATTTCCTGTAGTTCATTTCCAAGTTCTTCTGGCCCTGATGCTTGTTAGACAATGGACCCAAGTCATCACTGAAATAAATATAATGATCATAACAAATGTCAATAAGTCTTGCAGCTGTCGGCCAGGGCACCATCCTTCCAGCTAACCAAAGCTTACCGACTGCCCGATTCTAATCCACGTAGGGAACGCGTCGAACACCGAAACTTCCACGTAGCAATTCTCACAGGGACGGAGTAAGCTAGTGTCCTGGGGTACCCCTACAGTTGTATACAAAAATGGGCAGATTAAGAGGAAACTGGATGGGAGATTGGGACGGAATGGACACGTGTAGACCTGGACGTGAAGAGGCCGGGCATTGGATGTGGCTTCATATCGGACTGACATCAATATATTCATATGAGAGGTTTCGGGGGTTGGATCCCAATTGGCAGATAGCTAGCTTTTTTCAAATTTCAAGGGGTATATAAACCAAGTATCAGGCAGATTTTGGAAGACTGGAAGCTGGACGAAAATCCGGACAATAATCAACAATTCTTGGACGGACTAAGGAGTAGTAAAAGGGAGGATTTGGGGATATGGCCGCTATAGGGAGATTCCGGGGTCCTACCGCGCTCTCCTGGGTCTTGATCCTCGATTTCCGACTCGGGTTTATTGATCTGACTTGATCAGAAGAAGCGTGTATCAAAAACGTAGTACATCAACACTGAGTACCGAATACTGAATGAACCACACGGACGGCCGATGATATGGCTTCGAACTGTCAATGCCATATACTTCTTAGTCCTCCCTTCACACCCTCCCGCTCCCAGAACGTGACCTCATCCTTGCCTCTTCCCAGCGTTCAGGCTTCAAAGTAAACAGACGAGACGAGAGCAATTGATCTCTGCCAACGAATCCTCTTGGTATATCCGATATGTGTGTACCGTTTCTTTTGTCCTTCTGTCCGCTTTTCCTGGCTTTCTCTGGCTTCTGAAATGACTTCTCCATTCCCATGTTCCACGTTTCCCGGTCGGAAGCGTCTGGAATGCCTTCGAGCAGTCTAGAGCTCCTGGAAGACCGGGTCCTTCTGTTACGAACCTCACCGGCTTGCAAATGGGCCCGCTTCTTCTGTTATTCTTGCGTACCCCTAATTGCAGTCCGACTTGCCAATCCCACGCCTCGGTACCTACAGGTACCTTTCTGAACGACAGCCGATCATTTTATCACTGGCAGATGTTCACCACGCACTAACCGTACCACTACCATTGCGATAACCGCTAGTTATGGTTTGGGCGCCATGAGTATCACAACACTTCCACAACAAGTTCGCGGGAAGGTCCAAGGAGCACCGCTCTCCCGTTCCCACTACTCTGTTGGTCTGAGTCCAGGGACACAATGCCTCGTCATTGGTTTATCAAGCCATCATCTTCGAACGCGAAACCCAAGCCACCAACCGAACCAGCTATATGGCACTGGCGCGAGAATTAGTGCCCACTTGCAATCGATCTAGGTACAACATTCAATCCCGAATCGCCGTATCACGTAGCGTATAATAATAGCACGACGGTGGAACACCCACAGCTTCGCCACCACCTGCTATGTACTTCATCCTGCTTCCTCTGAGATCTCATGTTTATATTTTTGTCCTGCATATGCCCTTATTGAACTAGCTCCACGTCTTTTATGACATTATATGAATAACATCTCCGGCGATCGCGAAATCCCTGAAGTATCAAAAGCTAGATACCAGAAATAAGATGGAGGGGAGGTTAGCTCAACGGCCTAGACCTAGGGAGAATTCGAACTTCCAATTACGCGCCCAGGACTCTGAACCTAGGAAAAACGAATGAAGCTATGTATCATCCGAAAACCCGAGTTCCAATCTTGGCAGTACCTGATTAACGTTCGCCTAAGGTTCCCCACATGAATCACGACACACATCATCCCCCACGTCTAGCCTGCAGTCAAAACTAAGGTCCCGAGACCAAGTGAAGGATCTCAAAATGTTCCCAATAGTCCCCAAGCACGTACGATTCGACTAGTACTTTTTTGATACCAGCCCGCAAGGCCCAGCAATAGCCGACAAATCGGAAATCAACACCAGCAGAATACAGGGAAAACACGGCCAACCCGCCCATTCAAACCATGGAATAGGCACCGACTACCGATGGGTGCTGCTGTGCGTCATCGTCATTGAGATAAATGTCTGGTCCTGATGCCCAGGTTCGTCAGGGTCTTAGGGTCGATATCATCGGCATGGTTTACCACTACTTAGCAACTTCAATGTGTTCTGTCAGCGGCATATCCGCTCCTCCGGGCGCAAAACTATTGACTTATTAGCATCGTTTCATATTAAACCCACCCTGTTCTACGCAGAACAGCTGCATCAGTATGTATGTTTACCTTTTGATACATCAGCATGACCCTTTACAACTGCGATCAAGTGCCAGTCGGCAAGCGACAGCACCCCCGAATTCCCACATCTTACCCCCTTATCTGGGATAACTTTCCTAAACCTTACCCACAACCTTCCCTCTGCAGATGATGCACCTCGCAGATGTTGATGAAAGGTAGAGGGCTCCTATCCCAAGCTATCCTGATTCGGTGGACCTGATTTCGCCGTCCATGCTAATTCTCGTTTCTCATCGCTTCGGCACTTCGTAGATCTTGAAGTAATCCGTTTAAACCGATTATTTATATAGAGAAAGCAGGGTAAGGTAGGTATTCCTACTGAAGAAAATTACCAATATCGTACATGTACATAATCAATGACGAACCCAGCTAGCTCGAAGCAGTAGAGAAGTGAGCGGGGAGGTAAGAATAGAATAATGTGGATTCATGTCTGTGCCCCACCTTCCCATCCCCTACACGAGGCGTACGATGACGACAAACATTTCATCCGTCATGCACCGCGATTGGTTTGGAAGCCATTGTCATCTCCAAGAAGTACTCAACACTCCTCTTACGAACTCTTCCCCACCTCCGTCACTTTCCGCTGTTTCCGCTTTCGGATGTATCTCCGCACGCTAGGTATACCAAACTATCAGCCGTAAAAGTGTGTTAGAACTAACATTGCCGCCAGAATCC
This sequence comes from Podaxis sp. AQ799166, assembly GCA_018524765.1. Lineage (NCBI taxonomy): Eukaryota > Fungi > Basidiomycota > Agaricomycetes > Agaricales > Agaricaceae > Podaxis > Podaxis sp. AQ799166. Next base: position 153,523 of record JAEUWQ010002311.1, on the reverse strand, counting down.
TAGGCTCATACTCACCCGTCGAATGGGATACAGTATGAGCAAGACCGCAGTAGTAATCCACCCCCATTTCACCTTTGGGGGTAGAGGCTCAGGAAACATTCCCTTACTCCATTTCGTAATGACAAGTATTTCCGTCACAATCGTGGCAAGGAGAAGCCAAACATGCTGTCCCATCCTGACCGCGCGCCTTGATATGGTTTATGAAGGGTAAGTAAGCGCACAAATGAGTGATAAACCAAAGCATCAGCTGGGCCAAATCAAATAAGATCACACCTTGGATCATTGATGTATTGATATAACTCGCGCACCGCGGGCAGGGCGCAAAGGAACACGAACATTAATCGGAGGATGACAATTGGGTGGTCCGGTTCCATCCATAATAGGCTCTGTCGAGAAAGTCTATTCCTGAATACCGGGGAGATAGGAAACGGGGAACTGACCTTTAGGTAGAAGGGATTGAGCTCAGCAGCTAGAAATACTAGAAGCAGCAGTACTACCGTAAAGTAATGCAGGAAGTCAGAGGCCGTTCCCCATTTAAATGCGGTGAAGTCATGGGGCGAAAATTGACTAAGAACTCGCTTCATCTTGGGACGTATTCCTCGGGTTTGCCGAAAGCCACGCCATGAGTAGGGCTAGTCAAACATAGTCAATAAACTGTTAGCAGAATTGCGACATCCATACCTTGACTTCAAAATACTGACAAGTTTTCATCCCTAAACGAACGTCAGACGTGACGTCCACATTATTTCCCTATACTTACCTAAATATGTCCCTAACCAGTTGCAAATAAGGACATCTAGCACCCACTGACGGACAATGAGTTAGTCGAGTACCGTCAGTTAAAGTAGACGTACATGATCCCACCAGCACTACGAAAAGCTGTAAGAGCCAAACGGCGGTGATACATTCCGAAAGACATACCTCGGCGAAGTTGGGTAATTGGTGTTGTAGGCTATACTCCGCTAGTTCAAAAGCAATGCTCAGAATCTGTTTCCAAAGTAAGCACCAGTATGGTAACGCGAAAATAGTAAATCCTCGGCCATAACACTAACCCAGCAGAACCAATAATCACGTAAGATCATGGCTTTTCCGAACCAACCGAGTGCATGTGCGATGCAAAATACATCAAGTGCGTTCTGAGTATAAGGGCGGTTGCCGATCCTATGTTAGTCTTTTAACGGAAGCTTGGTGCAACCAACTAACCCAGAGGTTTCTAGCCGTGACAGAACAATCTTCGGCGTAACTCTTTTCGGGAAGGGGAACTCCCAGATTTGGATCAATATATGTCATCATCTTCTGAGCCGTTTGAAGATCTTGGAAAAGTAGGAAGACAAGTGCAAGTTCGTATAGCAGATTAACACCGAGGACAACACGCCAAAAGGCCGGGTGAGGGCGAATAAAAGGTCCATCCCGAAATTGGATCATCGAAAACATCAGGAATGCTGTAATCGCGGCATAAACCCCACTGGATGGACGAGTCGGTTTCGAGATAGTTCTGAACTGGCTGCGAGTGACTTACACGCGCCGCTTGTCACGTCCCTCCTCGAGGACATCTTGGGTCATGGCAACGTAGGCCAAAAGAATCAATGCACATGTCAAAGCGGAGAGCGTGACAGGCTTATAGAAAAATCTGGAGTAGTGAGCATGAATAGGTCAGAGCATAGGCATTCCGCAGCCACAGGAACTCACTCGACACTTGTGTCATGCTTTTCTTGGAACGGGGTTATTCGAGTATATGGTTCTGTTCTGTCTGCCTAGAACCGCATCCGAATGTCCAACAATTCTGAGAATGAGAGGAGAAATGAACGTACATCATACCCTGTGAGTTATGACACCGATACCTTAACGAACTGTTTTCCAAGGTTTGACAGGAACTGATAAACGTACATCGAACGGGAGCACCACCTATTCCAGGATTGGGCTCGAGTTCCGCCACGGGGGACAGTGCACCGTCAGAGTCATCTGCGGGTGACGTTGGAGAAAGCTCTGCATTTTCTTCTCCGCTCGATTTCATAGGGGGAAACAACGTGAGAGCTATTGGAACTGAATAATTGAGTTGAGATGATCTTGGATGCATCCAAAGAAGTGGTACTGACATGTGGTCCGTAATGAGGTAGATGCGGTCCAGAAGGTGTCTGATAGCGTCTGTTAGGGGTTTTAGCTCCGAAGGTGATGTCGGTGAAGATCCTCAGGAAGCAATGCTGCAAATGCCAAAGGGCGACTTGAGTGAGCGAGGCTTGTAGACACTGCCCAACGTCAGTATCCCACGCATGTGTTTGTGCTTGTTTACGGGAAATTGCTGTTGCACTCTGCATTGCAATCTCTATTCCTCTGTCTGTTCCACCAACCTGTTGCTCCTATCTCTGGGACTCTTTCCGAGAACCTGATCTAATAACTTTCATATTAAGCCTCAACAACGCTCGGGAATACATCGGACAACAGCAGGCGTATTTGTGTTTCGACATTTGCTTGGCACGCGTTTGAGTCTGCTGTCCAGAGTTTGTCATATACCAATGTCAAGTCAAGATTACGGCAACTATCCTGTTGGATTGCCAACAAGCTGCGGAGATGGGCTGCTGTTATGATACACGTTTGATGCGCTCGGATCTACCTAATGGATTAATCGATTTGGCGTTGGCCCTCCTTTATCATTCAAGATCTCCTTGAGTCGAGAGTTCTTCGGAACCCGCTTCCAGACAAGTCTGACTCAACTACTGGCCTGCCCCGTATATGTATAATCGAAGTAGGTGTTCCTGTCAACTGCTGGAAGCGAAGTGTTCTTGATCAAGCTTTATAGGTCACTTCCACCGCACACGATAAGAAAATGGTAAACAGAGAAATGAAAATGTGGTCTCGACAATGTCTCGACAGGCCGACAAGTCTTGGCTCTCCCAGTGGCTGAGTGTTCGCCGCCACACATGTTCCAGGCATAGGCTGTAAATACATTACTATGTCCAGATTCCGTGAGAGAGATGTTCCAGAAGCGCACCCGCATCCTGCAACACTGCAATATGTCTCCGTTGGATTGGACGTTCGTTATAGCTTGGCCATGGACCATCTGGCTGGGACTCCGCATCCTGGCTTCCAATATCTCCGATTCAAGGTCTCTTGACACGTGGAGATGATCGAAGAACAAAGGACAGAAATGGTAAATCTCCAGTCTGGTCTAACTGTGATTGATGTTGAATGGTTGCTCTTACATATATATGGGCCGCTCCTCGAAGATGTCACCACAGGCCATCACATATGACTCTTCAAAGGTGCTATCTGTGGATGGCTATCACCCGTTCGTCCTTCGCCCTTGAATAAAGTTGCAGGAGCGCCTAGGGAATTTCCATCCCATCAGAGTCCGCCATGCTTCTGGTGCCTCGTTCAGAAGTTCTGACAATTCCCACTATCAGACTTGACTGTTGATGCGATCAGCTGCTTCGGGTGCTCTGACATTTGCGAGATGTCACGAGGCTTGATCAGGGTGTCTGTCCTACCGGTCTTTCTGAAGCAACCAAGCAGCTCTCCACCGCCAGATTCTGATCATCTCCTCTTTAGCAAGTAACTACCCATGATCTTAGGAATTCTTACTGACTGATTGTGGCACACACGCAACACCTAAGTAAGATGCATATGCATTACGGTATATACGCCTGCCCCTTCTGTCGCCTCTATTCTGATCTTACTCAGGGATAGATCAACAGGATGAATGCATCACTTATGCATTCATAACACCCTTGGCATCGTTGTCATCGCACTCACATTGTATTTTAGTGTCAGCAGCAATACCTATTTTACTCCAGAGTCAAGTCGATAAAGATTAGCTCCGAGATGTCCCGACAGAACGGAAGGTTCAAATCCTGCGAAAAGTTAGACCGAATATAGACTTCTGGAACCGCCTTCCGCGGATGATTGCACACCTTTCGATGGGCGCTTGAATAAGTGCATACCAGGTTCATATGCAAATGCATTTTCATCCTAAGCGCATCTTCTCAATCGCTCAAGAATTGCTGAGATGTACACATGCTTCGAATAGTTTTCTCTCGCTTTTACGTGCTGCGCCACAAATCCGGACGCTTCTCGCTGATTCTTATGCTCTGAGGGGGAAACTGGACCACCAACATCGCTTCGGCGCAGGGGGAAGAGACACGCATAATACTTTCCAATCAGATCTTTACCCCTCCCATTCATTCCTCCAGGACTGCGTATGGTAAGCACAGCACCAAACGAACAGTGACTACCTCCGGAAGGTACATCAGGGAGACCCCCGCCACAAAAGGCAACCCTCCGGTTACTTTTGCACCATATGATTTTACCTGCAATCATTGATTCGGGGCCTGTCACAGGTGAGAATGGGCCTTTGTCCCTGCCTAATCCCTGCAAACATTCTACTACAGTGGTACTCAGTTATCGGAGCTTGGTGAGCTCCCTGGCGCTGCATGACGCCGATGACGTTGAGGGAAACTCGCGTGCAGAACGTTATGTGCACCTAACACACATGGCTGTTGAAATAGATGAGCTCTGGTATTGTCAATGGCCACTCTGTCCTTGCACATAGCTGTCTCGTTGTCGATGTGGTCTCGGACCAATCGAGGAGCCAACCATCCGGTTGGGTTCTGGTCTTCTTTTTGATCATCGGGGGAATATCTGCGAAATATGTACTCACAAAAGCGGAGAGAGTTAAGAGTCGATCGGTGAAATAGCCGGCATCTCGCAGTGGATGGCCGCGCTCAATGCCGACGACACATCTACGTGTATTGATCTCCTTGTCATGCCATACCAATTCAAAACGAAAAGTCCTCCCATTTGAACTCCTAAACATATTTTTCCACGCTGACCCAATTTCACTCTGTGCTTCGACCCTAAGATCAGTAGGGTTTGTCGAAAGAGGCATGTATGGACTTATTTGTTGCGGAGGTAGTTCCGAAAGGTCGGGGACCCGGATGAGCCAAGATGGCCGTCAAGATGGGTTTCCAATATGGAAAACCTTGGATACAAAAATACCTTGACCCTCCCACATGTGTAGTCCGGCATTGCAATGGTTCTGATCCTCAGGGCAGGATTGTGACCAAGGGTATACGTTATATGGTCACACAATGACAGTCGAAACCATTGAGGGAAAAAGAAGAAGATGGACAAACTAGGCAGCCAAACGATTACAACACCAGCTCGACTCGAGCAAGTCGGTTCTCCCAATCGGGCGCGTCCTGCATCTGTCAAGCACCGAGCGATCTCATAAGTGAGATCTTTATTTGTTACTTAATAACGCCGGAAGCACTTAAGGACAAGGTCGATTCTCCTTGAGCTTGTTCCTTTTCCGCTCCTGACCATTCACCGTACTTCACCATGATGCCTACAGAATCATTCCAGCCAGTGCAACTGAAGGGCGAGATTATGGACTTGGAATTCACCATCGATACCGACCATAGGTCAGTAGCGTTTAGTGCGCTCTCAGGTGTTAACGCGTTTTACTTGCCGACTTATTAACCGTTTCCTCCCCTCTACTCCCGAAAAATCTTTCCCCAAAAATAGGAAGAGGAGGAGGAACCGGACTACCCAAAGTTGTTTGAATTGTCATACCTCGAAGCGAAAGGTGCCTTTTCCTCGTCCACCGCCCTATTCAACGAGGTGCTGAACAGCGGCGTCTAGTGTGATCGCAAACGACCGTGCCAGCGCTGTATACAACTTGGCTTGGTATACACAAAGTCGCTGCCGCGCAAATACTCTTGCTCATGATATTCACCTTTAGACGGGGCTTTGCGTGTACGAGATAGATGACCCGGCGCTAAGGTGAGCTCCGAAAATTTTTTTCCCTTTGGGAGGGACAATATTGAGAGTTGCGAGTCAGAGATGACCCCACAATCGATGAGAACACGCGCTTGAGAAATCGAATTGCTGAACTTGAAAGCCTCGTACGGGAACTAAGAGGTGAGAGGAACTTGTAATTAACGTCGTTCCTCAACATGTATCTTTCTGACTCACTCCTTGCTTTTGTCCCTCACCTCTAGGCAAGCCACATCCACGGTGGGCAGAAACCAACTTCCGAGACGGTGATCCCAATGAAAAATGGCATTCTCGGGCAACCAAATGTGCGCCCGTCAAGCGTTCACCAGAGGACCCCAACCGCGGCAACAGACCCACTTCAGGGAACAACAATCTCATTAGCCCAATCAAAACAGAGCCGGTTTCAGATACATCCCCCGCTCTCTATCGGTTCTCTCCTTCCCCTGGTCCTGGCTCTGGCTCAATCCGATACCACCAATCGTTCCCCGCCGAAGTGAGAACGAATAACGGTGGTAGTCCAACATCACCCTACGACGAGCACCAGCAACGCAATTTCCATGTGGGTTCCCCAAACCAAGGGTACGGCGGTCACCCTCCAAGTAGCTATCACGGGCATGGCTCGGGAACCTCGTATTCAACAGACGGTGGCGGTGGATCCTATGGTAATGGCCACGGATATGGAAGTAGCAACCACAACGATCATTACCATGGATCGCCACATCAGCAAGTCTACTGCCCGTGTCGGACAAGCGCTGCTACCGGGGTAGCCTATCTTACCCTCTCGCAACAGCTACAGAACTCCCTGACTCCCCTGCGGCAATATACCCACCACGCTCATTGCCAACTTTTCCGAAAAATTATAGAACTAAATGATTTGATGCAGTATGTGACCTGTTTTCTAATGCTTCCAGAATCCCACCAACGGATGCTATTTTTTCCCCAGTAATGGCGTAGAATTCAACGATTCGACGACCCCAAATCATAGTAGCGCTGCAGGCCAGCAGAATCAACCCTATGACAGTAACACGCCGTCCGATAACGAACTCCTTACGCCAATATCAGCATCCAGCGGTCATGCCTCTTTCCATACGGGAACAGGATCTCCGGGCGTCTCTCCGCAAGAATGGAATAACCTTGCTGCTGCAGGCTACAATCCATATTTTCCCCTCCCGCCCAATGCCGACCACCACACAGTATATAGTCATGTCATGCCCTGAGAGTCAGGCACGGGATCGTAGAACCCTTGCCGCTCCCTTCCGCTTTCCTTGCTGCGACAGCAGCATGTATACCATTTCCCCATTTTTGTCGCCTGGCATTAAACCGAGGTTTGATACCATCGCTCGCTTATCCACGAATCGCGTCGCCTCGAATATTCCCCATCTTGTATACACTTGTACACCATCCAGATCCAACCCCACCCTCACGTCGCCTTTCGTCAATTATTCTTCAGTTGTGTATTTGCCCCTCGCTCTATTATTCTGTCATTTTCTTCATATGACGCCGTATCACTATTATGTAAGGGACCCTTTGTATGCTTAGTAGAGTCGTAGCGGTGGAAAATAATGTAGTGATTGATCCCCGTAGATTCGATTGTATGTTGACAGAAGTTACAGCTACGTCTTTTGTTTCCGTTTCCGGTGCTTTCATACATACTTGTAACACAACTGCAGAGCTATGGTGAAGTTGCGAATCGTGCTTTGGAGTTCCGGTCGCCATTTTCAATTTGCAAAGGCGGTCATGCGGGTAAACTCGACGAGTATAGTTTGAAGAATTGATTACGGAAGACTTGTCCTATAGAAGAAGCGGGTTTCATTCGAGTGTATTCGCAATCTCTTTCAATGAGTTGTCAGTGAAAACTGCTTTGAAACCGAAGCGCTCCACACCTAGAATCTCGCTGAAACGGTTTGCGAACACGATCTATTCCTCCATCTCAAATGACTTAAATTACGCGCACTATATGCTAAGAAATGACGAAATAGCAACTTCAAATTCCCTCAGGCTCCAACGTTCTCCAACACCCTCTTTTCACTTGATGCTATGATGTCAATCAAGAATTTGCAATGGTCGGGTACTTGGAGTTTCCTTGACAGCGATCCAGCCCCCTCTTCGTTCGAGTTTACTTATCGACCAAGCTGGCTCAAAACAATTTGCGATAGAAGTGCCGAAGTTCTTGCGGGTAATGCGCGACGTACCCAAGGAGGTATCAGTGGAGACTGTAAATTTCCCGTCATTTCAACTCTACTCCCAGCAGACATAAACACCGTAATATCACACTTCCTAGACTGCAAGATCATCGAATCACTTCCGAGCTCTCCTAGTCCCCCACTTGAAAAAAAGTATTCTGAGAGCCAACCATGGTGGTTATCGAAGTCTCCCTAGGCCTGGTACTTCAAAGAAATCAAGAATCCGCAGCCGGGGTCGATTACCATGATGGTCTCATCATCGTCAAATTGAACTTCCGAGCTTCCTGTTCTGATTTTGGGTGTCGAATCACTTCGGACTCCCCGACCCGTGTTATTTCGCATCCATATATACTTCAGACCTCAAGGCTTCCAAGTTCACCGACGGAGTGGTCGAGGGTGCAAACTCATGGCGTTGATCATAGAAGATGGTAACGCATCCTTCTTGATTGCAAGTAACTCTGATTCATAACCTCCTATACAGTTCCCACTGCAATTGCCTAGGGTTCGAGAACAGGATAGGGGCTATACCTCAAACATCCATCGAATAGCAAGCATCCCATACCTTGACCAGTACCACGACAAAGCTGGGATGAGCTGTTCTTCTTGAGTTCGCCACTCATCGCCGTTTCAGGAAAAAGACCTCCGAACTGAATCCGTATTGACTTGAGTGTGTGAGTATGTGATAATTTGAGAATGCTTTGGTTGTGCGTGTACCTCTGCGAAGTCGAACACTCTCATGGAATTGACAGGGACCATAATGCCGAACCTCTATCCACGATTGTTTTGGATGGTTATCGATCGAAAGGTACAGCCCGTTCATCATGAGGATATGATTGATCCATAATTGTCAACCCGCAGCATGGTGCGTCAAGATATGGTGAAGGACTAGTGTGAACCGCAATGAAAACTTCTTAGTGTAGTAGTACCCATCGCAAGGGAGTGATCACGAGTGTTCACACCACTGCATTCATCTCTTTCTAGCCGTACCCTCCCGGCCAGTCTGCTTGATGCTGCCAGTCCTGGTGCTTCTCGTGTTAGCGCTAGCCTTGCCAGGCGCAGCACCTCGTTCTTCACCTGTCTTCTTACTCCGATTGGTGCTCACGCTGGTGTTCTTCCGCTCAGGCTCGATGCTCCCGTCACTATCAACACCGCCGTCATCAGCGGAGGCACCAGCGGACATTCGCAAGTCCGCTGATCTAAACTTTCTTCGTGCGGCTTCGCTGCCCATTTCCTGGTACTCTGCTCTTGTTACCGCATGGCGTACAAAGTTGAAATGGTGTGCGGAACGATACGGTTCAAGAACCGGGCTAGGTTGAAATGTATAAGGCACAGGGTCCGGCGATGCATCTGGAAATACGCACTTATCGCTTTCATAAATGACGATTTCACAATCCATCGGCGCTAGTGGTCGTAACTCCTGCAGTCTAGCCCCCTAGTTCAGTCGAATCCGCGAAGCAAAGGAAAAGGCGCATACAATCGCGAAAGAAACCCACGGAGTTTGGTGTTTCCTCCTACGAGGCCGATGTTGGCCCAGAACAAGCCCCGAAGGTCCTCGGGTAGGAGTGAGATAACGTGCGCAACGGTAGGTGCCAGGCCCATTTGTTCTAGGCCTAGGGTAATCATTGAAGCAGCCAGCCAGTGCGCCAATCTCAGTTGACCCTTACCTATATCATCGGGTCTGAATAAGGTCTCTGGAACGACGAACCTCTCGTTATTCATGACCAACACTTGGTCCGTGTCAAGACGGATATCGTCCGGACCACGGACTCGACCCTTCTGGTTTCTTGATAGATCAGGAAGAATGTACTCCTGAACTATTGAATTTTTGGTAGGGTCCACTCTGCCTGTTGTTCCAAGTGAGCTCTTCTAGTCAAGTGACGACAAACGTGCGGCATACATGTTTCCATATCCTGCTTGAAGTCCTTCGAAACAAAACAACACTTCTCCTTTACGTCATTTACAATGAATGTTTCATCCATCATATTCCACTGCCGATATGACACGAGTTCTTTGAGGTGATTTGTCAAGAGCTTTCCCCCAACGTCAATGCTAGCTTGGGCGCATTAGTTAGACACGTCGAGTCCAGATTGAGTAGGACGTACCGTCTGACTGCATTCCAGATTACTCTACTTTCCATTATCGGGACAACGTGCGTGAAACTGAAACCAGAATCAATGACGATGCAACATTCAGGACCCGGTTGATTGGGAAGATTGAATAGATTGCCATGGGGTACGAGTGATGCGGCTGAATTGGTGCATTCGCCTTAGTCTTATCTGTAGTAAGCGGAAAGGCTCACGGCTGCACCGGTAGTAGGATTGGAATTCGTATTCCTCGAAAACGAATTGATCATACACGTCCTGGATGTTCGGCAGGTTGAAGTACGGTTCAGTTAACAGTAATGAAGCCTGGGTGGTATCAATCTAGACACGATGGTCAGACCCACTTGCAAAAGCGACGCACAAACTACTCACGTTGAGAACCTCCGTGGAGAAAACACCATCCCAAATAGCTTTCTGGGCGTCCCAATCGACGATATACCCCTACGATGACTATAAATTTTTGTCATCTGACACGTTCATAGTCAACGGTATTCGCACACCTTTTCCATGGGTAAACGATAATGCAATGAAGAATAGTCTTTGCAACGTTCAAATTCATGGCCGAAGTATGTCGCCTTGTCCCCTTTTGAGCGGATTACAGCGTTTGGCACAATCCTAAGCGGGAGTTAGTAAGACCTGCTGAGGGACTGGAGGTTTACATACCGCGGAGGGCCTTTCTGTACGCCGACTTTAATTGTATGAGCACCATTGTCCATGATAATGTTGGGCATTTGATCCTAAGTTGGTGGTAGTGAACGAGCTACAGTCTGTGGGAAAACTCCAAGCAACTCAGTTCAGTTAATATCTCGTCCCTGTTTATTTTTCATCTTCCGGTTCGATTCTGTCATACACCTATTTTCCTTCTACCTGTTAAACCATAGTATAGTTGCTGTTGGATCTTAATGTCCCTACCCGTTGTTCAACATCTCAACTTGCGGACAGAAAAACTAACCGACAGAACCTCAGAACTCAACGGCGTTACATCTATCAAGTGCTGCAACGGTTCCCATCAGCCTGTCAGATTAATATATTCTGGCGTATTAGCTTTTCGTAACAACTGGCATCGCACTCACAATGCCGAGGGTACAGTAAGGACGTATGTGCTCCAATGTCTTGCATGGATAATCGTTGCTGCTGACGACATGTCACAAGATCAAGCCTTGCTATGACGGTGACATAAACATTCCAATAACAACATATGCATCATACATAACGCATTCTGCCACGTCCTTCTACTCCTGGCAGAAGTAAGTTACGTTGTCACCTACCTTCTGATCTTACGCATGCTCATCAGTGAGCGCAACTCTCGTTTCGCAGTCCCACAGAGCCCTACTTCAAGTAATCACGATGTGCATAGGTGTTTGGACCCTAGAGCACCCAGACTATGCGTTGTAAGCCAATTCCATCAACTCCTACCGTTACAGGCAGACCTAGGGGTATCCCCCGATAGGATTCTCTGCACCAATCGTGACGAGTACCTGAATAGACCCACCCGAGACGCTCACTTTCATTCTTTTGAGAACGACCAAGGGTCTTCCTCAGGCTCAGGCAGCATCCTATCCGGTCGCGATGACAAGGCTGGCGGATCCTGGTTTGGTTTGAACCGGGCCGGCAGAGTTGCTCTACTGTGAGTCTTGTCTGCCCCGTCTATCCCGTTTGTGATCCACCCTGGCACGGACGTCAACATTTGTTGTAACGTCTGGACATCTACTGAGCTGATCGATATCCACAATAGGACGAACATAACAGAGTCCCCAAAATCCTTCACTTCTTCCAGGGGCTCTTTGGTCTCTTCCTTTCTTCTATCAGATTCATCTCATCCCTTGGAAGACGAAGTTGGCAAGACCGTACCCCAAGACGCAAAATTTGCCGGTTTTAACCTTCTCCTTCTTGCTCCTGCTCCACTTTCCTCATCCGAAGCCCCCAGAGGAACCGACACTACAGAAGGACAATGGCGAGAGCCAGAACCAGGAAAAGAGGAAGCGCGGGAGAAATCACGGAAACGCAAGCTCACCTATGATGCAATATTTGTTACCAATCACGGTGCAGGCGGCCGCCTTGAAGTCCGCCAACTTACGTCCGCCGAGCGAGCTTGTGGCTGTATGTCCAACGGCGTTGATGGCCAGGGAGGCAATGAATGGCCAAAAGTTAGAAGGGCCATTTGTGATTTCGAGGAGGTGCTGAGGACTCTATCAACACATGGCACAGCGCTAAATGAAAACGAGTTGGTGGAAAACTTATTCCGCATTCTCACGTATGTTCCTTCATCTTCACATGAGAGTTTTCCAACCACTGAAGAATGCGGTATTTAACTATATACGGGACTATCAATGGCCGGTGTATGGCATAGCTGGCAATCACCAGAGCCGTTGACTCAACGGGCTCATTTTCGTCAGACGATTCAGGTGGTCCCCATATCCCTTATCCTTGATCAAGGAAGCACCACGGCGCCTGGCACCCCTTTACCAGATAGCTCATCATCACATCTGGCTGCCGTCACTCCACCCGCTGCACAGTCCACAACCGTTCCTGGGTCATCGGGCTCCAAACCTGGATCGCAGCCTCTTGCTCCTGCCGCCCCAGGCTATGAATATCACTACGGCACTCGGTTGTCTACCGTTCTCCTTATCCGGAGGGATGGCTCAGTGCTGTTCATCGAACGAGACGTCTGGAGATTGGGAAAAGACGGGAAACCTGAACGGCTGGATTATAAAGAAAGCCGGGGAGAGGGCAATGCGCAACAGAGGGTCTTTGAGTTCAAACTTGACTGGGGTTCCTAACGATCCTGTAACGATCAGTCTTAGGGCTAATGACCATCGGAGTCAGTTAGAATATATTTGCCTTACTTTGTCTACGCATGGAACGGCAGGACTAGGGGTTCTATTTTTGGTCCTCGGCGGACAGTAAAATGCACCCCGACGATATCTAGTGAGTCCCTCAAGGATAGCACTGAAGAAATGATATCATTCCGATTCGGGCTCGCGGTTTACATGAGTTCATCATTACTGCAGTCGTGACCCCTAACACCCCCATCACATTGATCAATAGGACGATACACGAGGCCCAAGAGTCCGTTTAACTTAGAGAACTAGTGTCCTATCATCAAGACTGAAAGGTTTCTTGACAGTTGATAGGTAGCACAATCAGGAAGGTTGTAACAAAGCAGAGGCAACTTCTACTACGCGATTTTAGAAGTCCCACAAGCATTCCAGGGTCCTTTGCTCTCCCTGAAAACAACCAAGCACGGAAGGTTATTGAGAATCTGATGTTTGGATTGGGAATTGTCAAAAATTGCCCAGAGCCACGCACGCATGCACCCCCGGGTTCTCCGCTGGCAGCATCTGACCTTGCTATAATTAGAAAGGTGAAAAGTCCGTGAAAACAGATGCTATAAACACAAGTAGCTCGTTGGTTTGTGGCACGATAGTAGGAGCTAGGTCAGTCTATGCCTCAGGCTTCTGGGAGCGGTTACTTTGGAAAAATAAAGCATAGTTCGAGGAAATCGAACCAGGTACGGTCAATTCCAAATGAGATTAAAACACTGCTTAGAATCAGAAGCATGGAACGAACCAAAGTGTAATGCAACCAAGGCTGACTGGCGAGTAAAGTCAAATGGGGGGGTTAGAGCAAAAATGGCAGAGTCAATCACTGCATGCTGAAGAAGACCAACGGAAGCAAGACATCGATGGGAATGAAAAGAAGTCCAAGCTAGTGAGGATAAACTCAAGGAAACTAACTGAGTGCTGGAGGAATGCATTCGACGGTTGTGACGAGATAAGAAGTGTTATCATGGTCCAAATCCAGACCCATCGGTACTTTGCGCCAAAGGAACAAGAACACATATATAATCACGGATAACGATCCATCTTCGAGGTTGGGGGTGGTAGATGTCTTCGCGATGTCTTCGCAGAGCAAACGGCCGGACATGTGTCAGCAGCAAGCCTCAAAGAAAAAGACCACGGGTCGACGTAAATGAACATGGAGAAGCCTCGAACCAAAGCAAATGCCATATAAAGTTGATTAAAGATGAAAGGAGAGATAAATGAGTTAACATACCATTGGTATGCCAATTAAACATCTTGATACCACGTCCAGAAGGAGAAATCGGTCTCGCGCTATTCCACATCGGATGACTCCAACAAATCGCATATTCTCATGCTTCTCGCTATGGAGATAGATTTTCTTTGGGGGACGGATAATCGAGGTACACTTCATGTTGAAGAGGAACCATGAACTCGGTCGCAATACCCCGCATGAATCTATCAGTCGAGGAGATGTCGAAAATAGGAATTTAGCGAACGTACTTACGGGTCCCCGTACTTGTCGCTGCGAAACAGCAAATGTTCTATCGTCGTATTTGGCTCCGCTGCTGACTCGGAAACGAGGTTGATAAGAAACTCCTCGCTGTTCTATGTCGAAGTAACACGAAGATCAGCACTCTTCATCCCCAATGCTTCGTGCTAATTCATAACCCTGCTATGAGTCTACAAGACGACGGAGCCTTCGTAGGCTCAAGCGAGATCAACACATCCAGAAACCTAAGAACACAACCCCGAGCATACCTTCGACCTTTCCCATGACAGCGTAGGTTTAGACCCTCACGTCGCTTCTTCGAGGGCTGGAAGTCAATCAATGGGGACCTCGTATGGGCTCGGCGGATTATCAAGATGAACATCAAGAAGCCAAGGTGACGGACATGATGAGAATGGGTGCCACCACTTGGCCGGACATTGGATTGTTCCATGATGCGCCCTGACCTTTGGCGGTTCGCAACCGCGCCTAGAATCGGCGATAAATTTCATAAGTTTCATAGTAGCTCCCAATTTGTACAGGTTCAGGTGTATATGTCCATAACATCTTATCAGTCGCGACGCAAATATACTTTCGAGATGAGGAAGGCAAGTCACGTACTTCTCAATTGCATGGATCTCTGGCACAAACAATTGGAGCGACCTTAAATGCTATTGGTACCGCTGCAACCGTGACTCGATTGATTTCATATCATTTCGGCGTTTTGCATTCAAGTGGTTCGGGTCGGAATGACACTGGAGTGAGTGGGGTGGAGTTCTTCCATTACAGTATGTCTTGGTCAGGCATCTCTGAACGGAGCTAAACGCCGTTCCATGTGGTATAGGATCAGATGTTCCACCGCCCCAACGAGCTCCGACAATTCAGTTATCTTTCAAACTGAGGCTTGGGTCCACAGGGCCTATTGTACCATATCGATAGTCAGCATGGAGGTCTTCTGCAAAAATCACAGCTCACCAAGGTAACTCGAGGATCCGAACATAGCACCCGGGAGAGGAAAACATTCTGAAGAGTTTGACTCAGATCAAGGGAAAAGTGAGAAAGCGAGAGAGAAGAGATCATTTCGTCATTATTTCAGCTATACGTCTCGACATGGAAGAAGTGAAATTCGAATACATCACATCCTAAACAAAGAAGGAAAAGGGAACAGAAAGAAAAAGAATGAGGAGCAAAAAATTCCGTTGGTGGGAAAAAAAGGGAAGTGTGGGTCTCTATCTTCTTTTAGGCTTGGGGTGTCGTGGCATTCTGCTCTGCCTGGCGTATAATTTCCATCAACTGAGTCTGCTGCTCAATATTGAGTGACGTAGTTGCGAGTTGATACATCTGCGGGTTTTGGGCCTCGAAGGCTGTAGAACAGATAGAGGTGCGCATGCACGAGTTAGAACCAAGAACAAAACCGATAAGGATGGGAGAACGTACTGCCAAGGGCCTGCTTGAACGTAACATACGGGTCTACAGTGTCCAACGGACTGATATACCCTAGCTCTTCATCGATTTCGTCATCAGAGTCGTCATCATCAGAGTCATCATCCTCTGTGCCATCAGGCTTTTCAGATTGTTCGCGCAAACGGGCACCCTATGGATAAGGGGATCAGTAACCCGAAGGTGAAGCGGATAAAAGTCTGACGCACCTCTCTCGCCAACATCTCGAGATACGCGGAATCCTGATCCCATACATCATCTAGCCAGAACTTCAGTCTAGAGGTTTTTAGATTGGGAAAAATGAAGGCTCACCTTCTGTATCCTCGAGGTTCAAGAACTTATCATCCGCATCATCATCACTCTCCTCTTCCTCCTGCAACGCCTGTTCCAAAGCCTTCCTCGCTACACCCGCGAAACATCAATGACTGTCTCAAGCAACACACACATGTAGATACCCACCTTCAATCGCCTTCGGCAAATCTTTAAACGTCTGCACAATCCCAGCAACAATTCCCGGCCACCCATCTCTCAAACTTACAGGAATATTCTCGGGACTCAACTCGAGCAGCGCACACAGCGCCACAATTGTCAACTTTTTATCATGTACCCTCGGCAACTTGTTCTCCGCGTTGATTGCAGCAAACCATTTATCAAAGAACGTGCGTGCCATACCCTGGCGGTAGTTTTCCATAAAATGCAATGCAGCGACGGGGTTGTAGAGGACGGTATTGATGAGAACTTCGAGGTTGGCAAGTTTTAGGGCGCTGCCTTGAGCGGTGTCAAACACGCCGAGGGCAATGTTGACTATGCCTTGGAGGGCCTGCGCCGAATTACAATCAGTATGGTGAGTTTTATGACGCGAGCGGTAGAGAATGGGACGTACGTTGTCCAAGCTACCACGCAAGTTCAGCAACATCGACTCCGCCAACTTAGAACCGTTAATCTTATCGTTCTCTCCGAGCTGATCGTTTGTAATCGAGGTAGAATAGATATCCAGTAGCATCTGCTGATAATCCGGTCTTGCCTTGATCACTTCGCTACCGAAAGAGACAAAGTTATCCAAGGACGGAAGCATTTCTAACCGTGTTGCGACTTCGTCAGTATCCTATCACTTTAGAGTAATGGCACCACATACCGTCCAGGAAATCAATAGCCTCCGACTTGAACAACTTGTATGTGGCCTCAAACACCGGCCACATCGATGGCGAGATCGAACGGGACTTGTACGTGAGGCTATCAACAAGATCATACATATTGTCCAACAACTCTACAACATTGACCCAGCCCCATTAGCGCAAATGCTTCGTACCACAGCCAGCAGAGAGCACGCACCAAGGAGCTTATGGTTCAAGGTGAAGATGATAATCGGGACAATGACCTCCTGGACCTGAGCCAGGATTTCAGGTGAAGTCTCAATCGACGCGACGACCTACAAATCAAATCAGCTTCACATGTAAAAGTCAGCGGTACATTGTGAACGCACAGTACTGATAGTCTTCGCGATACCCATAGCCGCAAACGTCTTATCATCGTCCATATCCGCAAGCGATTCCTCAATATCGATATTATCCGCGGCATTGAGTGCATCTTCCTGGTTAACAGTCTCTCTCGCAAGACGCATATACGATTCGCACTATACGTCCGGAAAAAATGTACAGTAAACATCAGCACGTCTAGCAAACATAGTTCGTGAGATGCATGCGTACCAAACGAGCGGTCAGCTGTGCAGCAACAGGCAGAAGCTCCGTCTGGAACTGATCCACCATCACCTCCATACTGCGGTTCAGGATATCGAGATCCGTCTCGTCTGACAACTTGAGCAGATCTATAAACATCCCATCACGCCGCCGTCAACAACATAATCCGAGGAACAGGAACAAGATGTTGCGTACCTTGGATAACTTTTCCAACTTGAGGCGAAACAGCAGTTTTCACTGTGTGGCTCGTGTCAATTCCCGTCTCCTGTCATCGCAACTGATCCAGGGTGATGAAACGCACCTTCTTCATGGACAAGGATCATTTCAGTCAACGCCAACGCCGCCTGAACCCTCACTGGCAACTCGGCGTCATCCAACGAAGCAGCAACCGCGCGGAAATGGATCTCCAATTTCTATCATCCCTCGTCGCATCAACTTTAACTCAAACACCTCCACCCGATTGAGGCTCACCTCCTTATCAGACCAAATCAATCCAGCTTTGGTCACAGTACCCAAAATCTCCAAAGCCTAGTATACACCCAATATTTTTTCAGTACATCCCGAGGAAAAGCGATGAAACAGATAGGGGAAAACGCACAATAGCCCGAATATACGGCTCCTTACTGGTCAACTCAGGGGTAACGAACTGCAACATAAACTGCTCCATGTTATTCTTCACCTCGGGGTGACGCATGATCCACGGGCCTAGCGCGGCCGTCATATTCAGTGCGCCGAACTTCTGCGGGGCAGGTGCGTTCCTATTTATGTGAAGAAAGAGATTATCAACATTTTTCCAAAGAATGAAGGATATGGTTATCGGATACGTACGAACGCAAGACCTGGTTAATAAAAGCAAGAATCGGCATGAATGTGATCTTGGTCCTGTTACTCGCCAACGCGAACAGGAAAGACGTCGCTGCGGACACTGGAGTCGAGAAACTTTCGTATTCATCTAAACAGTTCGAGGATCCAACCACCGTATTCCAAATTCGTGAAGTAGTGGTGCGGTTACCAAGGCAACGGAAGAAAAGACGATGAGCACAAAGTCAGATTTCAAAAAATCATCTACGGGAAGGAAAGGAGACGGACCGACAGCCATTCTAACATAATCCACCGGATCGTTCTCCCATAGATGTCGCCTCTGCTCATTAAACGTCAACTGAGGGAACACGAATGATGAGACCAAAGTCTCAAAGTGAGGCTTCAACTGTGCCCAAGTCGACTTGGGTTTGACACTGTAAAACAAATTCAGATTGAATAGGCGCGTATAAAAACAGAGTGGAATGGGGCGCACCACTCAGTGAAGAACTGGAAGATTTGGTACTGGCACTTTTTCGACAACCAAGCCTGTCCTTGCACGTAAAGCTCGACTTGTTGCAAGTATATCCTCAAGATCTCAGGAGCAAAGACTGTAGAGAAGTGCTGTGCAAACTGGCTATACTCGTCTTGCATTGTGCTCGGTAGTTGGGAAGGATTACCGAATCTACGTCACCCCAAGCATGATTAGCTAGCATATACACACCTTAATGAAGTCGGGACACACCTGTGGAAGAGCCTGCCCAAGGTGTTGAATGCCCACTTTTTCGCTTTCCACCACTCGCACCTCTCCCTCTCCTCTTCGTCCTGAGGCACTACTTCATTCGGAATCCGAAGATTCACGACCTTGAAGAAGAATTGACCCCAGGGCACGATCGACTCTGGACTCTGTTGGTGCGAACTCAAGTGCACCCCGATGCTAGTTTTGTAGGTCTTGAGGATGAGATGAAGCATAGTCGGGGCTTCTTGAGCAGTGCTAGGTGGAGCATTAAGTAGCTTATTGGCGATATCAACCAGAGTTGGGAAAAGCGATTCGACAAGTGTCGGGAGGATGTCATTACGTTGACGGAACCTGTCCAAGGTGGTTAACGCAATATCTCAACCACGATATTCTCAAGTGCCAGCTCACCTGAAAGCCCTGATACTCTCCAACGCAGCGAGACACCCAGCATGCACTTGCCTGGCATCCGAGCTCGCCAACAATTGCTTGATCTCATCCGCCAAAGTTGGCCACCTCTGGTTCGGAAGATCGTATGCAATGACATTCTTAAGCGTATGCGAAAGCTGGACCGAGATGCTGCGCGAAGGCGAGTTTGCGAGGAGGGGAAGAAGGTTGCGCCTGAGAGCATCACGGTCCGAATCTCGGATGGCGGTGAGATCTGGACGGCGTGGGTTGGGTGTTTCGATAGTGTAGCAAGTGTAAACGCGGTTCTTGAGCCAGACAGAACATGCTTGACGCGTAGCACTGAACAGTGATAAGAGTGTCGAGTTGAAAAAACGCGTTCAGAGAAGATTCGGGCAGTTTTGGCCGAGGAAGTATCGGATTGCGGTGGGAGGGCAATGCAAGATGGGTCAGAGATTTTCAACGCTGCAGGCGAGAAACGCGCCGTACATGTCGATACTATCAGCCGCGATGATTTGGAGAAGGGCAGCAATCATGCCCTCTTCATTTCCGATCTGTAAATCGGGAAGTAACGGTTATCAGAAATTGCACAGGCGAACCAAAAGACGCCAGAACGAAACCGCAAAAAGGTGGGCAGGTTGCGAACGAGAACGCTAACGATGGAGATGATCCACGACGTACCTTGCGGATCTGCAACTCAGCAGCCTTGCGGATATTGGGGTCCGGGTTCAGGGTGGTGCCAAATAGGTTTGAGAGTGTTTGAAGGTCCATGTCGCCGAGTATGGTCTTGTGTGCGATGAGGTTGAAGGAGGCGAGATAATAGAGCTCACAGTCGTAATTCTGGAGGGTTTTTAGCGTCGATAAGAAGAGAGAAGGGACGAGAAATGCGTTAAGCGCCTGGAGCGGCAGCGGTGCAGGGTATATATACGAAGGACAGAAAAAGCAGAGAAAGACCAGAGCCGCACAAAATCTTTAATCCAGAATCAGATTTCGATTTTTTTGTCAACTACACGTGACTGACGCGACTAATTAATGATATCGACGCGTTGCCATCATCACTGATGTACACACCAGGCGCCCACTTCCACCCTTATCCCTCCTCTTATTGCGTCACAAGGACAAAGGACATACCTTGCGTCATGTCATGATGTCCAGAGAACAACGCATGCCATAACTGGCGGCTGGAATTTTGCTCCCGGTGTTGTAGCCTTGTGGCGACAACAGCATGCTAGTTCGTACTAGTGAGTCACGAGAAATAGTCATAGGTCACCACTTTTCGATATCGCATACATTTCTCGCGTCATAAAAACGAAGGATGTATGTCCCGTCAGGGGCACGCTGAAGTCACCGTCGGTTAGTTTATCGCCCGGTACTTTATCTAACCACTACAATCGACGCCACTGGTATCATCTGTCATAAAATACCGCCCATATCAGCCTCCACAGTCAATGCCTTTGTGCCCCTACGCCTGGACTCCCTTTTGACTTTGAGACTAGGCCATCGATATTAGGGGCACAGGCACATTCGCAGCTAGCAACACTTTACCATGAGCTGGTGGTGGAGCTCGAGGACGATTTCAACTTGATCCACCGAGGGCCATTATCCTCGCCATCAACCGATTGATAACGGAAATCCATCCCTTACTTATACCTGCAGGCTGCTCACTATTGCCTCAAATGTTACTTTCATTTGGCTTGGAGAGGATCATGTCTATATCTACGCATATCGGAAATCCACCCTAGGTGACGAGTTTATTAGGCTCTACTTCACATACATATCACATCATCGCGCTCAGCCAGGCAAGGGTACATTATCAGAGCTTAGCTCTATCCTTCGTGCGTTGCTCATATTCATCCTGCAAAACACGACGAAGTGTCTTTCCGGTGGGTGACTTTGGAAGCTGTCGATTTCTTGTCAAAAGACCCAAATCAGGAAGAAACCGATATGGCACAAACCTCCTCAACGACTTCAATACCACCTCTCAGCCACTTGTATTTGCTCAAGTGACTTTGATACCACCGTTCGAGCTCGTGTATTACCACAGCTGCCCCAAGCTTCTTCCCGCTCTCGCTCAACACAATCCATGCCCGGGGTACTTTTTCGCCAGCCGTACGCCCTCCACTACTGATCCCGGCAACACTGACATCAGAAATGAGCTTCTGTGGGTGTGCCAATAGAACTTCTTCAAGTTCGACTGGCGACACTTGCGATCCAGAAACCTTGAGTGTGTCCTATAACCTCAACTGTGAGCCTGGCTTGTCCAAGGAAAGGGACTACGACTAACCTTCATTCGGTCTACAAAGCTGTGGAGTCAAGGTCTATATCAACATATAGCTACTGAGGGAAAGGCGGTGACAACATACTAGAAGTAATGGCCCTCATCGACCTTGAAATAATCCCCTGTGCGTAACCATCCATTGACAAATGTTCGCTGGGTCGCTTGAGAGTCGTTGAGGTACCCAGATACAACGGTCTCCCCTTTCAACCATAGTTCACCAACCTCGTTGAAGTCAGCTTCACTACCATCTTCACGTACAATACGTGCTTCCATGCCAGGAAGAAGGACTCCCAAAGACCCCGGGACATCTTTGAATCTACCGTTAAGGGCTCCAGGGAATGGCCTAATTATGGTCAAAGCCGTCTGAAGAGGAATGAGTGAGGTACTGGGGTGGCTTGCAGTTAGCGACCTACCACTTCCGACATTCCATACCCTTCGATGAAAAAATCATTATTCGGTGTCCGTTCGAGGAATCTGGCCAAAACCTCCCGGGGGAGGTATGCAGCACCATTCTGAGCTCCAAGAACAGAACTAAAGTCCGTTTCGCTGAAATCTGGGTGATTCACAAGTTGATAGTACATCGATGGCACCATATTCAAATATGTAACCTGGTGTCTATGGGCCGGTCAGCAGAGCATGAAATATGGAGAAAAAGGTGACACTGACTTGGGAATGGCCCTCAAGGCCTTTGTTGGTTCCCACCTACGGAGGATTATGAATCGGGTTGGGACAATAAAAGCGCGAATGCAATTAATGTGAAGCCCGTATGTGTGATGCATCGGTAAGAACGCCAATACCACTGGGAGCCCATCCAGTGTCGGAGGAATAGGAGGCTGCATATGTACTCGTCAGAAACATGACAGGTGGAAAGTGTTTGGAACATACCTTCTTGACAGCCATTCTGTGTTGCTGGACGGATATACCTTGTCTAAATGCAAAAAGCACATTTCCGTGTGTGATTATGACCGCTATATCATGAATATGAAGTAACGGTTAGTTCCTGCAGTACTGGCTTGGACTAATGAGTACCTTTTGGCAAACCAGTGGTCCCGCTCGAAAAGAGCAAATATGCCGGAGTATCCTTCGGAACTATCCGAGTTCGGGTTCGCGGTATATTGGCGACGTTCACCTTCTCAACGAGGTCCTCCAGTGATTCATGTCCCTCGACTCGCGAGTTCATCCCATAGACAAACTCCTTGACTATCCCGGCCTCCCGTGCTGCAGGAAGAGCTTTGGATATATATTGCGGAGCAACAAACAGCCTGGTCACCTTTGCGACCCCGAGTGCATGTTTCAATTCATATGGTGTCGAATAACACGAGATCAACGCAAAAGGAACCGCAACTTTCAGCAACGCTAGTACTAGAACCACATAGTCCTGTAAAAGTTTTCAGTTGCTACGACCGCAATAAACTTTATATGGGATCGTACTGAGGAGACATCACTCATAATCCCGACGATCTCCCTAGTTTCTGCTCTCAACCCTAAACCCCCTTGTTCGACGGGCCCACTAAGTGCTGTTGCTAAATCGTTGATCCTCTGCCTCAATTCCTTGAACGTGCGGGTCATTCCCGTCTCCTCATCCAGATGCACAGTGAAGTCGGGCCATCCATTATGATACGGTTGTTCAATGATCGTCTCGTAAACGTTTATGTGATCGGGAAGCGGAGGAAGATCCGGATACAGAGACCTGAGATGGGGCATAGTATGGGATGAAGCAACGATAGGTTACGACTCGAAATGTAGGCGCTTAGAGGTTCAAAGACGGGTTCAAGAATAGAGGACAAGGGTATGGCGGCGTCAGAAAGGTGTCCAAGTGGTAACCATCGTAGACTCCCAGGAGTTGTCAGAATGAGTTAATTCAGTTATCAATAGTGATGCAGAAGCCGGTTGGGTATGTTCTTCCTCATCCCGCATTAATCAGAAATAACATGCGTTTCCGGTGGGTCCATCATAATCCCAATCTCTCATAGTAGCCGCAGAACGAGCAAGTCTGTCAAAGGTGCTACTGGGCCCGAGTTATTCTTCTTCCAAAGATGTCGGTGATATGCGGTTGATGATGAAGGTCAGTCACCCAGACAGGCGCTTATGGATGATTTTGGGACATACTCCCCAACCTCAAAGCGCCTCTAGATAGATTTGGCACAAAAGCCAATGCTCTATCACTCGCTTCCCATGCCAGCTTCTAGCGCCTATCGCGCATCTGTCGTTCCCCGCATCGCACAAGGCACTCCCCAACGCTCTAACTCGAACCACCATCCGTCCTTCTGGATGCGATGGGCGCCTCTCAATCACGTCGTCTGAGCATTAACAATATTAGGCGGGACGACTACATAATCCTGTGTGCCCAACTTCCCCCTTGGCAAATCAATTCCTGACGGATCAAATATAGTGTCGTCGGGTCTGAAGGAGCCGGGAAGAGTACTGTGAGTGTCTTTCGTTGCTACTTACCAGCACAATGGTCACAGAGCGAAGTAGTTCATTAACACAGCTGTTGGAAAAAATATCTTGTCCATCGCACATGACGTCCAACAAATTGCATGCTCCATTCCTCCCGGTTTTAGAGATTTCGGAGACCAGAGACTTGTCTTTGTAGACGTTCCAGCTTATGACGCACCTGGCAGGGACAGCGCCACCGTTATGAAACTGAGGAAGTGGTTTCGCGAGATGTAAGTTATTTCTAATCCCAAGATTTGCTGAAGTAGTATTGACCTCCTGGTAGTTTTGCAAAGGATCTAAAGATCTTCGGTGTTCTGTACCTTCAACGCGTCACAGACAGGAGGCTCTCTGAGTCTCCGATGCAATACTTACGAATCCTCAGGACGTTACTCGAAGAATGTGATAGGCCATTTCCGAATCGTGTGGCATTGGTGACCACAAGATGGGCAGCAGCCCAATCGATACGAGTGGCGCTGGAGAGAGAAGAAGAGCTGGGACAATATCTAGATGTGCTCCCTCGCAGGTGCGTGTTACCACGGATCTTCCGGTTCGATGACACCTTTGAGAGCGCGTGGTCCATTGTATACGATCTGTTGGAGAGCGGAGGCAATGCAGATCCAGGTATGTCGTACTGCTATACCAATTATCAAGTTGCAGTGACAAATAACCGATAACTTACAATCCATCAGCCTCACCAGTGTCGGTGGAAGGTTCCCGGGGCTCGCCCATTATTTGTCAATCACCAGGACTTGCCGAGTCAGCCATCAGACTTCACCGTGATGACAACACGGAGGGACTCGGACAATCGTCACTCACTGACATTGCACCCTCGGTCGACACCTCAAGGACCCAGGAGCCAAGTAACAACGATGAGCCTCCCGGCAATGTACGAGCTTCTCTACCTGTGGATTCCTTACCAAAACCCACAAGCTCTGCTGACCTCCACGATCGGTGTCATGCATTGATCTTGCAACTCCGAGGGGATGCTAACTACAAAGAAAAGATTGGGAGACTCGCCGACGAAGATGCCAAGCAAATAGTTGACTTCCTGAACGTCGTATGTTGCATATCATCTCTCATGGTCGTGAAGCTTGCTACTCACCCTCAATTTATTATTATCGAAGATTCTCCACAAAAAGGGCAGTCTCGCAAAAGATGACGGGAAATCTCTTCTATCTCTCCTCTGTACCATTGCAAAGAACGCTCGTGTCATTCCACGCTGCTATGAATTGTCTGGGATTCAGTATAACCCAGAAGTGGCCCAAGGAGGGGGGTTTGCCGATATCTATCAGGGTCGCTATGGAAATCAGATGCTATGCCTCAAAGTTGTCCGCTTGTACAGGCATAAAGATAACATGGACTTGCTGAGGGTGAGCCTTTCCACTGCTTAGGATGCACTTCAACCTGGATCTCATGGATGGTATAGACAAATGTAAAGGAACTCATACTATGGGCTCATCTCTCACACAAGAACATCCTGCCGTTCTATGGAGTCTTCTTTCATGGTAAAGAAGTAAAGCGAATTTGCCTGGTTTCTCCGTGGATGAAACGAGGAAACCTTCGTGACTTCCTGCAAGAGTTCCCCAACCAGCCTCGACTACCCTTGGTAAGTGCACAGTGGACACCTCTGCCCGTATTAGCTCTGAATGTACCCCAGGTCATTGATGTCACAGATGGATTGCTGTATCTACATGAACTAAAAATCATACACGGCGATCTTAAAGCGGTGTGTTTTGTGCGCTTTGTTCCTTCATTCCAGGAATTGACCTGCCAGCAGCAAAACGTGCTCATTCAGGACAATGGCCAGGCATTGATCGCAGATTTCGGGCTATCTCGCATTGCCATGACTACTCAAATTGCATCATCGACTGGGTTGGCCAACGGTACAACACGCTGGAAAGCGCCCGAGCTCTTCAGCGACAACATCCCACCAACGCGAGAAAGTGACATTTGGTCATTCGGTTGCTTGTGCTACGAGGTCGGAGCTATCCTCCCCACGTTATCACAGTTTAATGACTATACTTCAGGTATTTACGCGCAAGATTCCTTTTTATTGTCTAAACGACGCGATGGTGATCATCCACCTCTTACACGACAAAAAGATCCCAGAACGACCAGATCCGGAGCTTGAGTGCGACAAGGTTAAAGATCACATATGGAATATCATGAAGAAATGTTGGAATTACGATCCTTCCCAACGGCCTACCTGCAATGATCTTTGGAGTGAATTCACGGACGCCAAGGTTCTGGATGCTCGTCCTGAGGCAGTGGTACAGGATGAAAACAATCATGTGCTCTGGGAGGCCATGAGAACGAAGTCGAGCTTTCAGGTTGATTATGAACGTGTCTTAGAAATTCTGCGCAAGGTACCTAACGTTCCACTGCATCTGCACATACTATCTGACCTACAGTGATTTAGATCCAACAGGGTTAAGGTGTGGAGTGTCAGGAGCGTAGTTCGGAGGAAGTTGCTAGGGGGTCGCCTTGAGCATTCACTATCGCTGTAGCTTTGGGTACAAAGGACTGTTGAATTCTATCTGTTGCAGGCGAGAAGACATCATGACTACCGTTGTTCATTTCTCTACTTGCATAATTCCATCAATCCGTCTTATCGCGTACACAAGTACAAATACTCCCTTATCTTATCTCTGACATAACCAAACAACCAAACACTGCCAGGCAAGGGCTCTTGGAGACGAAGTCGGCACTTCCAGTCAATGAAATGCCCACATATATGTCCGTAACCCTTACTATATGCCGAAATTAAAGAAGCAGTCTGACGTCCAATAGCATCTCAGGTTTCTCAGGTTTAATGTATGCGCAGGCCCCTAAATGGTCAATGACAGTGGCAAATGGCTTGGCCCACATGTCCTTGTGGCTCCAGAACGCAACATCGTGGTATGGGACTATCAAAACTTTGCTCTTGTTTATGCAGGATTCCGGTCGGTTAAGTAATACTTAGCGAGCCAGCTGTGACAACCCAGTACAGTGGGGAGGTTCAACGTTCGTGAACTTCAAGCTTAGATCCCAGATCTCGGATGGGGGCCCCTTCCGGCCTTGCTGTGCCCCCAGCGGCCAAATTCACGTTTTCTTCACTCAAGACGAAACGACGGCCATTATGCTACTAAGTCAACTGTAGAAAATGGTGGTGGATTGAATTCAGGCTCAATTAAATGTTGACTGCTGGCTGACAAGTTGAACCAGAAAAGGATGTATAATATTACGCAATTCGGGACGCCAAGGCAATTCATAAATAGCCGCATCCACACGATGGTAAAAATCTAGACTCCCGTAACAACAGTTCGCGCCAGTGGGCTGTGCAGCGCTTCTGGCTGGCAGTACCTTATACATGATCTCTTGACATCCCTCCGTTGGCTGCGCTGTAGGCTGCTGTAGAGCGCCTTTCACTCGTTTTGAACTCGAACCATCTCTTATCCTTCCTGGAGCAATGGGTGCCGCCATGTCCAACCACTTTAGTCCAAAGAGTATCAACCAGCACGACTTGGTGATTCTGTGCGTCCGGTTCTACTTCTTATTGCTTTGGGTTAAATTGGATTTCAGCGTTGTTGGATGTTCAGGCGCAGGAAAGACGACCGTAAGCGTTCCAAAACCTCACCCTCCAGAAAGAGTTGAAGAATAGGGTAGTTCATTAATACGGCCGCTGGGAGAAATAGCTCCTCTGTTACTGTCTCTAAACCAGACGCACTTGACGTCCGGCAGATAGCGTGTCAGATTCCTTCTGGATTTGGAAACCGGAGAATTGTCTTTGTGGATATGCCGGCCTTTGAACCTCGTAGTAAGGATGGTTCCGTCCCGCTGAAACTGAGGAGATGGTTCCGCCGAATGTAAGTCTTCTCTATATACGTGGATTTAACCAATACCGACCCCCAACCAGTTCTCCAAAGAATAAAATTTTCGGTGTCTTGTATCTTCACCGCATCACGGACAACAGACTTGCTGAATCAATGCAATATCTGACAATCCTCAAAAACCTGTTTACATTGTCCGACCGAGCGTTCCCTGATCGTGTGGCATTGGTGACTACCATGTGGGGAGCGATTCAGCCCGAACCAGCGGCTCTGCGACAAGAGGAAGAGCTGAGAAGTTACTTGGATATGCTCCCTCGTGACAGGGTGCCACTTCAGATCCTTCGGTTTGAGGATACCTTTGAGAGCGCGTGGTCCGTCGTGTACTGTCTGTTGAACGGTATAAATGACCCAGGTATGTCATTCGTACATGCTGCCTCCATCAATAGTTAATGTGTCTTCCGCCATGTTATGCCAACTTCTCTGGTGAATCATCCGGCGGAATCCAACCGATAGGATTTACCATTCCTATGTCCAAACCACAATCCTCGGTTCAATTACCTGCTGATACCTCACTCCCGTCCGAAAGCGATGCCGGGACGCCACTCGCCTCACGATCTCCTAAAGGGCGACCCGAACAGCCTTTAATCACACTGACCATGCTTCGTGGCATTACAAAGCGCTTCGAACCACTGCCACTAAAAAAGTCACCGACCATCACACTTCCGCAGCCATCCAGTGCTGCCGTGCCTCCGGATGGTGTACCGCCTTCCGCAGATTTTTCTCGAAAGCCTAATTTCCATGATCAGTCTCGCAGCTTGATTCTAAAGATCAAAGAACACGCTGAGCGGGGAGTACTAATCACTGGACTTGCTGGGCTCATGATAGAAGATGCCCAGCACATGATCGATTTTCTGAATATCGTACGTCTATGCTACTCGAATTCTGAACTATACTGCTCACACACCTGATTACAATGGAAGATCCTTCATGAGAAGGGCGTTTTCGCGACTGACGACGGGAAGTTCATATTGTCTCTCCTCTGCAATCTCGTCAAGACTGCCCAAATCATCCCACGGTACTACAGACTCACAGGGGTCCAGTTTGACTCTGAACCTGTAGAAGGAGGAGGCTTTGCTGATATTCACCGGGGTCACTACAAGAATCAGACATTGTGCCTTAAGATGATTCGCCTGTATCGAGAACAAGATGTGGTTCAATTGTTGAGGGTGAGTCTTACCGCCACTTAGTGAGCACTTACTTAAGGTGTTGTAATTGACACAGACGAATATAAAAAGATTCGCGCTCTGGTCTCATCTGTCGCATCCAAATATCCTACCGTTTTATGGGGTATTCCTTCATGGTGCTGAAACAAAACGGATTTGTCTTGTTTCACCCTGGATTGACCGTGGACATCTTCGTCGTTTTCTGAACGATCACCCTCTACATCCTCGACTCCCATTGGTCAGTGTCCCCAGTACCACCGCCATAATCAAGACTTCATTGCTCTTAGATCTTCGACATCGCAAGTGGGTTGCTATATCTGCATAATTTGGGAATCGTGCACGGTGACCTTAAATCGGTACTTCTCATACGTGTCTTGGTCCAGCCACCAACTGACTCACACGTCCTTGTAGCAAAATATCCTTATTTCGGAGAATGGGCGTGCCTTGATTGCAGATTTCGGATTGTCCTACGTCGCAATGGCAACGCAGCTCACGCCAACTTCGTTGCCAAGTGGTGCACTGCGCTGGAAAGCCCCCGAGCTATTTACAGGCGAGAACATGTTACCAACACTAGCGGCCGATATCTGGTCATTTGGCTGTTTATGTTACGAGGTAATCCCTCTCCCGTGCTTCGCATGCATCTACTGATGACGCTTCAGGTACTCACTCGCAAGATTCCATTTTACCAGTACACAAATGATCATATGCTGACTTTGGCCCTCTTACAACGCCAAGAGGTCCCAATACGGCCAATCCCAGAAAACGAATGTGACAAGATCGATGATCATATGTGGGACATTTTGAGGAACTGTTGGGACTACACACCTTCGAAGCGGCCAACAATCGAGGAAATTCGGAGGGCGATCACGGATCTCCAGGTTCCGGAAGACCGTCCGAAAGGGATTGCACAAGTTGAAGATAATTACACTTTCTGGGAAGCAATGAGGACTCAGTCGGGTTATGATGTTGACTACCAACGCGTTCATGACATTCTGCTCAAGGTATGTAATATTTTCGCTAGTTCTGCAGCTGAGACATTGATTCAGACTAACCAATTCACAGCTTCAACAAGCTTTGTGAATAGGTGAAAGTTGAACAATGCGAGCCTAGTGTAGGATAATAGATCTGCTATTGCTTAGGACAGTATAGTCGAGGGATTTGCACTCCTGTAATTGTTCTTGGTTATGAATCTCTCAATGTCTTTATTTAGGCCCTGATTTGCTAATGACATCATATACTGAAGGGCAAAGGTCCCGTATATAAAGTGCCACCTACAAAACGAACGGAGCCTCCTCTCTTTCCCTTTTCATTATCATTGCTCTTGCGTATATACGAATCCGATAACTCGCGAATACAACGCCCGTGCCTGCTTACGTGTCTGGCAGATCGTGAATGATGTCCATAGACTTACGGGTCCTCAGCTCCACAGATTCGTCAAAATAATGCTTGGATTCTGACCACCAGGCACGCCAAAACATGAGCTGCTTCTACTCCTCGATCAGGTGAAGAGAGTCCTTTGGACACCCTCAGGACCACACGGTGAAATTGTGAAACTGGTGGAGGTAAGTGACGGTGAGGCTTCCCAACAATGCTCAATGATGGTTGTAGGGATGGAGCCGTCAGGATTGTATGTTGTGATTGGAGCTAGCAGGTCAGGCTGTTTCGAGAAGGCTTTCTATACTCTTCCCTACTCCGCACCACGATTCTGAATGTAAATATTGGTTGTAATTGCCCACAACATGCGACGTGCTTAACCGCAGGACCAGTGTTTGACCAATGAAGGCACCTATAGTATCTATCCTCACTGGGATCCCCCTTCTCACTGTGCGTGAAATCAACAGCAGATGTCTGTATAAATTACGGGTCTCAGGAAAGCATGATACTGTCAAGATCTAGAGTACACAATGCTGCGAGGAATCACTAACTACGGTCGTCATTAATCATAACCATCGGGTGCAAGTATGGTTTAAAAGGTATAACACAATAAAATAGTAACTACAAAAAACACCAAGGACGGGACGATAGAAAAGGGAAAGAGAATGTCATCAGAGTTCGACATTCAATGTTCAACGAAGCGCCTGAACACCCGCATCCCACTCTTCCTTGCTCACTCTCCCAACACCACGGCACACCGGACACGACACCTCAACTTCCTTCCTCCCTTCAGGCCCAACAAACGTCACCTCCGCGTCCCGCAGCGCCAATGACACACGCTCAGCACTAACGAGACAACTCGAGTGGAACGTGTGCGGGCACACAGCCTTCCTCCCCATCCCACCTTCCCCGGCCTTCTCCATGCCTTCCATCTCCTTCCCTTCACCTCCGCTCACACCTTTGTCCGCGCCATCAGCACCGGCGTCCACCGTACTCGCAGTGGTGTCAACAGGTGTTGGGGACCGGATGCTCAACTGTCGTATTTGTTCCACTCCAATATCAACCCACGGATCCTCATCGCTCGGACCCACACCACAGCTCACGTCGCAGCACCTCAAACCAGCCTCCTGCTCCTTCTTTTCTACACGCTGTCGGAGTGTCAACCCTGGCGCAGGAGGCGGTGTCCACTTCTTTCGTGGTTGTTGTCGTGGGGCGGGAGCTGGGGATGGACGCGGAGGGGGAGAACCGGGCATCCATGTCCAGTTGAACCCTCCTGGCTGAGCGTTGGTGTCTTGAGGTCGCCGAGGTTGGGGTTGTGCGGGTTGCGTGCTGGGCTGTGCTTGTGTTTGCGCTTGGCCTTGACCCTGTGCTTGACCCTGAGCTGGAGTTTGAGGAGGTGCAGCGAGCATTCCAGTAATGATATCAAATAATGGGATACTCTCAAACACTCCTCCTTGTTCCGCCTGTCCCGCCTGTCCCGTTTGTCCCGTTTGTCCCGCCTGTCCCGCCTGTCCCGCCTGTCCCGCCTGTCCCGTCTGACCCGTCTGACCCGTTGTCCCCGCCTGCTCAGGCTGACGCTGCTGGCCTGTCGCACCACGCATCCCAAATGGCAACACAATTGGCGGCACCACTTGCTGCCTCTGCCCAACACCGATGCCAACGTTCGTCGTAGCAAACGGCAGCGGCCTAGACGGCGGCGCGGGCGGCCGCTCAGGACCAAACACAACCGGTTCCTGCGCCCGTTGTTGTCCGCCATTTTCCACATTCGTAGGCCCAGCAGGTGGCGGGCCGGTTCTGGGACCCGGAGTAGGACCAGACGACGGGGTGGGACCACTCCCAAAAATCCTCGAAAATATATCTCCAAGCGCCCGCCCCAGCCCTGGCGGCATCGGAATTGGAATAGCGAAAGTCGCGCCTCTCGAGTCTCTCCCCTGACCACTACCGTCATTTCTTCCATCTGCTCCGGTTGTTGGCGTATTAACGTTTGGGTTTGCAGGAGCACCAGGAGCCACATCGGCGGAGCTGGCAGTGTTAGAGGTAGGTGCAGTGTTCGCAGCAGGTGGGGGAGCACTACGGGGAGCACCAGGACCTGGCATAGGGATATGAATTACACCAGGCCCTGGGAAGGGGAAGGGTGGCGGTCCACGACCAATGTACATATCAAATCCGATTGTTACGATCTCCCGAGGCATACGATCATCATCCGCGGTAGCAGCCCGTGCAGCATTCTGATCACCGGTGGCAGTATTGGGATGGTCATCGGCAGCTCGAGCGGGTGCTTGCTGTTCTGTTGCACCGTCCGCAGTTTGGGTAGTAGCGGCTGCTGTGGGTTGTCCAGCATTACGCCCACCTGGTCGGATAGGAATGATAACTATACTTCCGTTAGCGTTTTGTTCGGTAGCATATATAGATGAGTACGTACGTGGTGGACCATCGACAATCAGCGGAATGTCCAGCCCAAAGACACTGGTTGCTGCTGGTTGATCTTGACCGCCCTCCGTAGAGGCGCCACCGCCGGTCTCAGTTGCTTGAGCTTGCGCACGTCGCTGCGACCTGCTCGTATATGTCAAGTTCTCCGGATCAATATTGAACCTGCATATAGGGCATGTCGTCTGCTTCGGTTTTGAGAACCAGGGGATTAAACACTGAGCATGGAAGACGTGTGCACAGGGAAGCGCGACGATGCGTTGATATCGTTTTTCCTTGTCTTCCTTGTCTGGTTGTGCCGGGAGTGATGAAGGCTCGACGGTTTGAGTGGGCGCAACGTCCATGCTTTCAGACTTTACCTCTTCCTTTTCCTTCTCCCCCTTCTCCTTCCCCTCCTCCTTCCCTTCCTCAGCCTCAGTCAACAACCTCTCCCAGCAAATCGCACACCCTCCATCACCAAGCCCACCTCCACTCTCGCCACTCTCCTCACTACTCACACCAACCTTTCCAACCCTCTCCAGCCTCCTAACCAAACCCACAGGTACATCCTCCAACCCTTCAACTAACTTCTTCGCTCTCTCAGGATCCTCGACCTCCCGTTCAAACAGCGCCGAATTCTGGAACGACAGCGCCGCAAGGAGCCCAATGCGCGCCAAAAGGTCTGCGAATGAATTCGATCCGCTGGGTGGTGGTGAGCCTTCTGCTTCTGGACGAGGTTGGGTTTGGGGTGCTTGATTCGGCGGATCTGGACCTGGACCTGGACCTCTGGTTTCAGGTCGGGCCGCGGTGGGTGGGTTCTCGCCAACTGCCGGACCCGCGCTTGAATGGGGCGGTGTAGGTACAGGCGCCGACGGAGTATTAGATACAGCGTTATCGATATTTCCATTCGGGTGCGATGGCATAAGAGATGCTGGGGGTGGTGTGCCAGGGAGAGGCATCGTAGTCACAGCGCCATTCACATCAATCGCAAATGCAAACCCACCGAATATTTGGGGGAGCAAGTTGGGCAGAGGGGTTCTTTGAGGGGAACCATCGGCATTGGTTCGGGTGGTAGAAGGCGAAGGTGCAGAGTCTGCGGCAGAAACGTTCGCGGCAGGTGCAGGAATAGTTGTTGGAGCAGGTCTAGTATTTTCCTGCTGCGCAGAAGCATTAAGTGCTTGTGAAGAAGCGTTTGGTGATGCGGGATTAGGATTATTTGTATGACTATGTGGAAGCATGTGCTGGAAGAAACGGAAGGGACGAGAATTAGGCGAGGAAATGGGATGAGAGGGTCCTGGCGATCGTCCCATACCGCTGGGTATTTGGAGGGAATCGATAGGGGTCGACTGTGGTGATGAGGGGGACGTGGAATATGATGAACTGGTTGAATTGGATGGATGGGAGGGGCTGCCTACTCGGTGTGAGGGGTGACGACGGTCTCGCTCGTCGTCATGGTCATCCTCTACTCTGCTCCTGCGCATACTAGTGCGTTGCACCATAGAGGGAATTGACAATGGGGTTGAACTCGAAGAGGAGAAAGAAGACTCGCTGAGGGAAGTTGCGGGCACAGCTGTGCTCGGTGTAGAAGCCGAAGTGGGTTCTGTGCCCATCATGTTATTGTCATTGGAACGTGCGGAGTCATCTAGCGGTTGCATTTCAACCTCGTCCGAGTCATTGCTTGGAAAGGGAATCACTTCAACCTGCATCTCGTCAGCCGCAAGCTCGGTATAATCACGTTCTGGGTAGTGTCCTGAGTCCATGCTGGAGTGTAAGATGTATGGTGGGGGATAAAGAGTCGCGTAAAGATGAAGTATGGACAACTCTACTGTTTTAAACCGATGGTCTTGGGTTTTCTGTGCAACTTTCGTCAGCCCACTGCCTGCAACAACAGAGCCTAGACGTACAGAGAGAAGGTGGTGGTTGTGGAAGAAGAGACGATGCTGGCGGTGGCTGCTGTGTTGCCCTATTTGCGTTGCTGGGTCCCAACTTGGAATGTACTAGAATGCTCGAGTCAAACCCCCACAGAAATAGTCAAAAATTCGCAAAAAGCACCACAATTACTCATCCATCCAACGCTTGAAGCCGACGCATTTCCCATGGGGCATACAACTACAGACCCATCCTCGAAGACGTAGATCTTCCATGGGCCAGACTGGAACGGAACGAGAAACGCTGGCTGACTAAGATTCACAGCCTTATACTTCAGTCAGCTTAGCGATGCAACTCTCCCGATTCGCTCAATGCTGCGTGTCCGCCGTGCATGCGAGTGAGCCTGAGGGTATTTCTCACTATGTAACAAGAAATCAGGCAACAGGAAAGAATAAACCTCGGCGTGCTTAATTGTGCGAAAATGTGCGATTAATTGTCAATTAATTGTCCTCGGGGCAACCCTGTGCCTGATTCTCAACGCCTGAGCGTACATAGGTATATGGTCAAACGGAGATGCCACCCCAATCGCCTTAGTTCTGGTTCTGGGGGTTTGTTGCAACGACACGCAGTTTCGATCGTAAGGAGCGCAAAGAAACACTATTGTTTTTTTTTTTGTCTTCGCCCAGCTGTCCTTTTTCCCCAATTGCAGCCGTGATTATGGTAAAACAAGCCCCTATCCCAGATTTTCTCCCAACAACCCTTTATGGGTCGCCTTCCGAAAAGTACTTCCTGGTTTCTGGTCCCTAATGTTCTGACTTCAGGTCTTCATCATAACGAGTTAATCCTTCCTCCATCGAAGCCTTGGAAAAACTCGTCCAATCTGGCACAACGTTAATGTACCTTCAGACCGAGCGCACACTGTGCCTCGCTGAGACTGGGATACCTTTTGTTTGCCCTCCTATCTGTGACCGTACTCAGTGTCGATGTCTAAATACGAGGTTCATTCAGGTACAACTTCCCTGGCATGCTGTCCCCTCTTTTGACTGGACCACACAACCAATTCCACGGGTTCGTACCATCTATTCTCAACCCGCGAGTGGCCCTCCATTAACGACGCCATAATTGATCTGGTCTAGGAGGAGGGATGATCTTGAAACTAGAAGGGTGAACGATTTCTATGGCACGGATTCTGAAAACGAAAATGCTTACACACGCCCCACACACTCGTTTTCCACCCGAGACGGCATTCTATTCTGCTAACTGTGAGAGATATTTCTTCTCTACCACCCTGAAATACGTGAGGTTGATTGTTCCACCCAAACGTTTTCGTTAGAAACCCCCATCTATTCTGATAGAAGCCAGCTTACCAATCGCCTTCGTTAGCTTCTCTGATCCAAACAAACCAAGGCATGAGATCATTGAAATGTACGCCTGACATTCGCTGGCTATATCTCAGCATACACCCTTCTCCAACTGATGAGATTCAAATCATGGCTCCAGGAATTTGTCACAGTCTCAAACATAGATGGAGAAGGAACCACAACCTTCCATTGTTCAACAACATCGGACTTCGAGCTCCATGATTGATTTTGAGAACGAATTTAGCAAACGTTGGGCGGGACCGATACCCCAGCGAAGCGATTAGTGTCCAGGTACTACGTTCCTGGCAACCCACAACCACCATTCCTAAATCGCCTGATATGTGGGTTTGGAAAGTTACAACAGGAGATTGACTTAACACTTGCGAGTTATCAACCTTTCGCACCATCAAAGTACCTGATCCCGAACCCAGGCCTGCGAAACCTAGATAAATATACCACCAGCATAGCCCTGACTGTAAAGCTCAATTGGCCAGTGACGGACTCAGCTCGAAGTTAACACCGGTGGCGAATGCAAATAATCCCACCGGCAATTCCTTGGTATTGGTGAATACAGGGAATTATTACTATATTTAGAGTATATCTCCCTTGTCTGATCTGTGTCATCTGTATCACTGCTCTGGGCTGCGCCGCAACCCTGACACCTAGCAGTTGGTGTGAGTGGAATCTATCGCCCCATACCCTTCATTCCATGCTGTATTGACTTGTTTTTGACAGCTATCTGTCTTATTTCTAGCAATTAACCACATCTAAGGCGTTTCAGATACAAGGTGCAGGTTATAAACCACAAGTATATATATAATAATATCACGGTGAATGTGGCCCAGGATCACATACCTCGCGACCGTTGAATATGTCGATTGAGGGCTTTTCTCAAGCTCAGATCATCAACGCCACGGCGGAAGCTAAGCCGGTGACTTACACTTACGGTGAGCCCCGATTACCGCGCACGCCTTACAGTATTGAGCTCAGTTCCGACAGTGGCCGCAATTACTCTCATTGTCTATGATTCGATGATACTTTTCCGCCGGGAGGTGAGCACTGAGACACTGGGGGACGAAGGTGCATTTATCTAACATTTATCAAAGGTTGATTACATTTACAGGTACCTGGCATTTACTCAAGAAGATCTTGAAAATTCACCATTCTGTAGGGGCTCACAGTCGTTGATCAAGTGGATTTATGTGCTTGTCAGGTCGATGGGATTCCTTGTTTTTCTGTGCGTTTGATATTTACTTATGCCACCCACATTGCTGAGGTAAAGCGCCAGACTCAATTTCTTCAGTGGGTTCGCTCTCACTACAACTTCTGTCTTGCTGACAAGTACCAGCATACTTAACACCACATAGAGGGCCAACAGTAAACCAATTTAATTTATCATACTTTTACGAATGCTCATGGAGACAACAGTTGTAGGTGGATCTGGAGAACGATCTATCGATGTAACTCACCTGTGTGACTGCGTTGGACAGATGTTGGGTGAGACAATGGGTCGCTGGCTTGTCAGTGGTACCACACAAGTCGATGCACTTTTTAGTACTCAATTTTGAACCTCCCTTCTCCAGTGCGTTTGAAATCATATACACCGCGACGATCAAAACGCTCTTGGTCCTGCGATTACGTGCACTCTACAGAAACGACAAGAACGGTGAGACAACTTTGCCTCATCTCTTATGAGAATGTTTTTCACACCATGTTAGTGACAATCATCTTGTGCTTCACGACCATTGGTAAGAATCCATAACTTTCGTCCAAATCCTTTTACCAATTTAAGTATCTGGTTTAGTCGAACTTCTGGTGGGATTGGTTTGATCATGACTTATGCACAAACACTGAATCATCACCTCAGAGCACAACATACGCATATATCATGACCGGTTTGAACATGCAACAGTACATCAGGACGCCCGCACCCGTTCCAGGCTGCCCATTGCAACTTGATAATCAGCTACATCACTTCCGCTCCCCGACGGTCGTATGGTTGGTCACTCGGCACATACTGCTGGCATAGGCTTACATCCGCAACTAGGGCTACGAGAATGGCTAGTAACGGTAGGTCATCTGGACAGAGTTGTCACACATCATGTATAATGATAATCACCTGAAGGCCTCGAGCTTGTCCTCTTGCTTATAGGCTTGCATCGCAGCTTAAAGGAAACAGACCACTGTATCCGTAGTGGGTGGGCCCGCTTAAGGCGGCTTGCTCCAGTGCTCTATGTATTTTACAGAGATGGGACCATATTCTATATCCCGTGAGTCCTAAACATTCTACACTGCTTCGAATCCGGGCTCATCGGAGCAACAGAGTCTTCGGTGAGCAATAAATACTTCTCGAGCCATCCTGGGACCAAACAATTCCGAATCTAGGGCTCAGTCTGTTTGGATTTGCCTCAGCCTTCACAACTATCCCCGAACATCTTACTTGCGCAAACTGGGAAGCGTAAGCACTGGCGCTGAGAAGCATATAATGATATTCCCGCTGATTCATAATGTCCTAAACCTAGATGGCTTGCAATAGCCTATTACATCTCCGTAAGTCAAAGGTCCGACTCGCCACTATTTTCTCACTCATTATCCACTCAGGGAACTCGATTGATTTTGAACATTCGTAGCACTGGAATCAAGTTCACGACCAGCATGATGACGCAACAAGTGTCAACTTTAGCTTTCTATCACGACTCAGAGTTAACCCCGGAGTCAGAAGATGGATCGGTCGACTCTCCCGAGACCAGGAGTACTATCATCCTTGAGGTCGCTGAAGTAAAACCCAATCCTGTTGTAGTTTGAGCATCATTTTGCTGTAGGAACTTGAAAGAATTCGCCCAAACGATGCACAGTCATAAATAATGAATAAACGGCTGCGCAAGTTTCATCAAGCCTTGAGTCATTAGAGCAGCACCCTATGTCTTCGCTAGGCTGAGCTAATTTCCCATTGTGGGAAGCCTCATGTGGGGGAGCGATCGGACACTGTGTTTTCTTCCCACTCCGAGTGGCGTACATCCTGGGGTACCCATACATGTTGATTATTGATCAACGGCACCTGGGAAGTGGTTCTGTAACTAGGGATGGGAAAAATAGCAGATCTCCCAATCAGGAGGTTACTTGCTCCGGATTATCTGACTGAGCAGTATTACCCCATAGTGCCTACCCAATATTAATTTCCACTCCTAAACTCCGTGACGGTAGTGCGGGGTAGTGGAGGGTAGTGGACGCCTCGAGGCACCCCGTGCCCCGGACGGTTCCTTGCTGATGCGGTACGTGAAAATTTATTTGGTGTATCTTCACAGCAGCATGAGGCTTTCTTAGAATAGCGGTAGATATGACCATGGGGCTTCATGAAGCTGGTGAAAATAGTGGCTTGCTTCGCTGAGAGCCATGTTTTTAACTCGTACTATCCTCTGCCTCGTGACATGCGCCACCCGTGCGCCTGTCGGAATTAACTCTGGGTCAGTCGATTCAGCGGCTCACAGTGAGTTCAACATGCTGCTTACTGATCAGAAAGGTGGTTCCACTGCGTGTGTGTCACGTTGAGCAAAGAAGGCTGGTTAAGAATCAAATAGCTCTCGGACATCGACGGTATTGAGCCTACGATCGATCTTGCGGTGTTCCTTAGTTCTCGCATTGCCGGAAACTATCATAGAGTGTAGATCCACGAATTCCAACGGCTTCGACCATAGAAAAGTAGCCTTTTCCAACTTGATCACGACTTGTTACCTTTTAGGGGGTGTGGGTTCGCAAGTCCGTCCGCTTGGATCTGTCCGGACATATCGTGTCTATCTACCACAATCCCTGAAAGGACGGTTGCTGCACATATGCCTATCAACAATCCAGATGCGGTAATTCACGAATAGAAGTTGCAATGGAGAAAGGAAGCGGATGGGTGTCACGGATCAATTTCGTGCAACTGATAAACCCTTCCTTGACATGTTCCATGGTAATGTCCAACCACCGTAGAGCACCCTATTTATTGACATTCTGGCATGTTCTCGATCTTCCATATAATATTCTTACCTATCTTCGGGTCAACATTGTTCGCCTTCTTCCCGGAATCTTGATTAGTGCCTGTCTGACAGTCTGAATACCACCAAATTTGTCACAGTCAGATATACAGGGAGGCATTGCCTCCGGGCCCCTTAAACATCACAAAAGTGTACGCAATAATATATAAAGGTTGATGCGCACATATTGTCACATATCAGGGAAGTATAACGCACCTTAACCACTTGAAATACCCGTGCACCACACACGAGGTCGGTGTGAGCCACACAGGGGGTTCGACTGATTCCACCCAAAGCGGGAACGAACAGGAGCTCGGATGGCACAGACCGTAGACGAACAATCTTCTAGGCTGTCACAGGGGTCCACCGCGGATGAAGAACGCACCACAGCTTATAAGCAATGATAGGCGAGAGAACACCACGATGTATGTTTCCAATCCCCAGCGGGCCCATCCGGCTAATCGGATGGAAGTAACTTGAGACGCCGTGGACTTGTGCCGACAAGCATGGATGCATGAAGAAAAGTAGTCTTATCGCTCAGTCAGAGACGTCTTCTATAAGATGCGTGTAGCAATGCACATGAACACGGGGACAACGCGAAGATCAATTGCCAAAGACCTACAATGATCTAGATGGTTTCTTACTGGCAGGACCATTGGTGCTTCAATTCGTAAGCGGCTTTGATGTGCGGACGATATGCGGATATTTGTTCACTGTTGGACCGAGCGCAGTAGTTTCGCCAAACATCGAGAACATTAAGGTCGTCAGTGAATAGCCCGGAGTCTGTCATTCTGCACTTGCTCAAAAATCGGATCCCCACCTCCTAAGTGGTGCATTAACCAAACCTTTGGAACCGTTAAAATCACATAACACGCTATCACAGCCCTAGCAAGACGGCGTCAGCGGTTATCTCAAGCAAGCGTCTCAAGTGAAGCAATGTCACTGGAGCACCACCACCTGAAGTTTCGAGCCCATTAGGCGTCACGTGACACAAGCCAAGTATGCGATTGGCTGTTGGTTCGGAAGCTGACCGAGTTAGGCCATGATGCAAGGTCCTTAATGCCTCGTGTTCAACAGGCTTTCTGCTCTCTCTATTCGGCACATAAAGGTGCTAAGAGTCGCACTGCGGAGACCCAGAGGGCCTTCAAGGCTCGGAAAGTCATAAGCCGTTGGGCACTGACGCAGGTAAACGTCTCCTCCCCTTCATTAACCCCACATCCGCCCCATCCTTATCTCGCTCCTTCATTCCCAGCCAGCCACCCTTTCACCTCGTGGCGAGGTCCAATACATACAGAATCACCCCGCCCCTTCCAGTGCGTACGTCGATCGACGCCTACGGCCCACGATTCATCCCCGACTGCGATCTGCCGCTGCATACGACCTTTTACGACTCCGCTACGACCTGCGATGTTCAAATGGAACAAGCTCAAACTCTCCTCTGGCGAGCCGACTACGCCCAAGCTGGCGCTGGCGTCACTTCCCGACGCCGATAGCTGGAGCGGATCACCCCCACCTAAAGTATCCCTCTCAACGGGCAAGTCGTTCAAGTCGTTCCTTGGACGACTGACGCCAGATCGCCGAGCGGAAACGCCTCATCCTGTCCGAATTCCTAGCCATCGGAGTAAAGAAGCGCACGTTCCACGTCTGCGAACCGTGTCGTTGTCGAAGCACGATGATGGTGGGTTTCTCTCCAGCGTTATCGGGTGAGGTGAGGGTAGTAGCGAGCATCCTAACCTGTTTTTCCCCGTCAGACATCGTCCTACTCAAACCGCATAAGGCGTCTCCACCGAGTGGCTCGAAGCTTAGTGAACCTTTTGTCCAAAGCGCCGACATCGAGAAACCATTGCCACTCAGAACAAGCCCCAGATATGTGCCACCAACCGTGTCATCACTTCCGGTGGTAGGGGGAGGAACTCGGAGAGGGGGGAATCCGGAGCAGCATCCGGGTGAGTGTCCCTTCTAGAAGTCACGAGAAGCGAAGGCTGATCGTAGGTGGTACCACTGGAGTGCCACTCAAGTCAGCGTTGAAAGGCGGGAACCTTCAGATGTCGACGGCCGTGCTCCGACAGGAATACTGTAAGTCGCTCAACCTTTCCTCATCCTTCGTGTCTCTTGTTCATCCGCCCCCTACGCATAGCCCTTGTTCCCCTCGAGCGCCACGCGTCATCACGGAGGGCTTCGATCTCACCACCCCAGGATCACTATGGTGCGCTTCGCATGTTTCTGTGTTATACCAGCATCTTAAACACCCTCATAAGTCCCTACTCAGGCCACGCGGTCGAGAAGTTCAAGTCTCACCGAACAGCATAGACCCGGGTACCCCATACTCCAACAAACGCCCAAATACGTGCCGGCCATTATCAAAGAAGGTAGCTTCATTAATGCATTCACTACACAGAAATGATTCACGCTTCCTAGTTGCCATGAAAGGCGAGGCGATCGCGGTGAGCTGGCCTCTGGTCGATTTTGTGAGCCGAAGAGGCAAGGGTACGCCAGCTCTCTACTTTGATGTCGGTTTCGATCCCAGGAAGGATCAATGGGCTATTCGCGTGGATCGTGGAGGGTTCCTGGGGCCGATAAAGAGGGAGGAGAGCGATATACCAGTATCACCACATACAACCCTGACGGAGATGACGATTAGTTGTAAGCCTCCCAATGGTTTTCCTGATCACTTCACCTTGTGGCCAATCCATGTCCGGCGATCCCGCGGCCTGCGGTGTATCGATGTATTTCGAGCGATATTTGACACGTACAATATTCTGCTCACGGAGAAGGAAAAGGCCCAAATTGGTGACAAGTACTTGCGGCGATGCGAGCGTGCCTTCAAGCAGAGGTGTAAGGATAGTCCAGGGCTGCCACTGTACAATGAAGAGT
Source organism: Podaxis sp. AQ799166 (assembly GCA_018524765.1). Taxonomy (NCBI): domain Eukaryota; kingdom Fungi; phylum Basidiomycota; class Agaricomycetes; order Agaricales; family Agaricaceae; genus Podaxis; species Podaxis sp. AQ799166. The sequence goes on along the minus strand of JAEUWQ010002311.1, from coordinate 110,451 downwards.
GTGGTATGCGACGCGTCGATGTGTTGAGGGGGAGGAGGATATTCAAGGCAATAACACAAGATCCGACGAACACATACTGGGTATTGCATTTCGATGATTTCTGAAGGTCGATGGTATATCTTCAAGGCTGTATTATTTTTTTCTCGACCATCCTAGCAACTCTAATATTTAGTGAGTCGCTCCTATTCCTTGAGTCGTCACCGGCTAATGACATGAATAGATCCGGGGGCAAACTCACGACGGTCCTTTCACCAACATCATTTGTATAACTTCCACCCCTCCTCCGTCCATCCATTTATGCGCTTCCACTTTTTGCATTCTAGTTATGACTGAGAACCTGGCATTGTTCTCCGCGATATACTCCAGCATCTTTCACGCTTCTTCATCCATGTACTCCATCCTCATTCTTTCGTCGCCTTGTACCACTGTACTTTGCACTTGTATATTGGACCTTTCCCGCCGTTATCAGAGCAATCATTCCATGCACCAGATCCTTCTAGCTTGTTCAACCGAGCCACTTCACAGGGTGGCAGGAGTTCGATGCCGATCAACTGAGATCATTCTCGGTGAGTCGCGACAAGAATGCCTCTCTGGAACAATCTTCAGTTCCAATGGGGCATGGCGCAAGAGGGGTCGAAGCCAAAGATGATTACTTGGAATGGATATAAGGGGTAACAAAGGGGGTTGCCGCTGTAACCGCTGAAATTCTCTCGAACCCCAACGGGGGCACCCAATAAGGCGTAATCATGCTTGAGGAAAGAGGAGCTCAAACTCGCACGGAATGAAGTAGATGGGAGCAAGCACCGGGCCGCGCGGGTATCCGGTACCACGGAAGGAGGTTGGGAAACGCAATGAGGTAGATGGCATGGGTAACGCGAGGTGATGAGGAAGACCTCATGACCACAATGGCGATAACGAAGGAAGGTCCCCGTTGGTGATGGATACAGGCTAGCTGGTTTAGGCGTGTTTTGTCCACAACAGCGAATATAGGAAGGAGGCAGAAAGAAATGATCTTAGCCGACATATGAGCAGAAGGCCAAAGCCTTCTGAACGGGGATATGTACGAGACCCCCTCTATGTCAAGTATTTCGACGCGACGGACATTTGTCGATATGAAAGCCTTGTGTTGGGTTCAAAAATGCACTGTCACCCCCGGAGGAGTGCATATACACGCTAGAATAGCGGAAGGGTGGTGAGGTGAGTTCGTTGGTCGGGGCTATAATCCGACAGGATACGAACCGACAACCGTCAAAACAAGCGCATATAGGCACGGCGGATTGCCTTCGAGAAGCAGAAAGCGATAAGCCCAATAAAAGCCATGAGCTATCAGAGCCGAGTCAACCAAAGTCGGCGTCCGAAGCACCAAAGCAAGTTTATACGAGACCAATCGATCATGTCATGGCAGCAGAACTGCCACCTCAAGGTCGTAACATTATCATGCTAACATTTCCAGCACGTCCAACTTGGTCACCGGTGCTGTCCTCAGCTCCAACGTGCATCAAATGTGGTGTATTTGGAACGAGATTACGGTAGCTTTATCTTGCTTGCCACAGCGATAAATTTGGACAGTAGCGACCGTGGTGCGCAGGAAATGAGCTTGAAGGACACAGATGCACTAGACATCAGATAGCAGATCTCGCCCGAATGTCGGAGAGACGCACACAGCGGTTTTGAACGCATAATCAATAGTTTCGCCATTTAGGAAATGACGCATTCAGGGGTGGACATTGCAGCGCCCACCGACAGCTGTAGCGTGTTCCACAGCACCAATTGACAAGATAAACGGCGCATGCATCCAGCACGGCACCAGTTGAGTTGGAAGAAGAGAACGAAGAGGCATTGGGGTGACTCATCTTGCGGCCATCCCCAAAAGTCGATGCAACAACTGTGCAAACCCTTTACCACCCTGCCTCACGTGATTAGGAGCGCGTCAATGCACGTGATGCCGACTATTCTTCTTCCTCCTCATCCGACAACCTCCTACGCGGCTCGAAGCAGCAGCATGCCAGTAACGTCCTGAAATTCAGTACAACCGAAACATAGTCGAATAGACGAGAAAATGGAGCAGAAACCAACATTTATCCAGTCCCTCATTGTCAGTCTTATTGCAATTTTCTTATGATACAATGTCGCGCTAAAGATTGATTCCCGTAGGCAGGAGGTGCTGCTGGTACTGCCGTTGACCTCCTCTTCTTCCCCATAGATACCATCAAGACTCGACTACAGTCCGCGAAGGGCTTCTCTGCCGCAGGTGGGTTTAGGGGAATCTACAAGGGAATAGGGAGTGTTGTCGTTGGAAGTGCACCCGGAGGTATTTCACCTTCACAGATGCCAGGAAGTTGTAGTTAATCCATCACCACGTAGCTGCGGCATTCTTCTCCGTCTATGACACAATGAAGAAGACTCTACCACTGACAGGCGAGCTGGCATCTGTCAACCATATGATTTCTGCTTCGGTTGGCGAAGTTGTACGTAGCCAAGGACCATCTCAACAACCTTCACCTGACCTGTCCACCCCTCCTTCTTATCAAGGCTGCATGTTTGATCCGTGTTCCAACTGAAGTCATCAAAACCCGTACGCAAACATCATCCTATGGTGCGGCACATGCATCTTCCCTTGCCGCCGCGAAGCTCGTCCTGCAAAACGAGGGCTTGACTGGTTTTTATCGTGGATTCGGCATCACTGTCATACGCGAGGAAAGTTAGTCCCTCAAGATATCAACTATTCTTGACAACATTACGTTTAGATCCCCTTCACATCCCTTCAATTCCCCTTCTATGAATTCCTTAAACTTAAGCTCTCGCAAAAACTCAACCGTAAACCACTATACGCCCATGAAGCAGCGGTATGCGGGAGCATAGCTGGAGGAGTCGCAGCTGCACTCACTACACCCCTCGATGTCCTTAAGACACGAGTAATGCTTGATATGCGAGTATGTCGTCTTTGCTTCGTTCGGCAGAATTGATATGCTGATCGTTACTCAAGGATACCAAAAACAGCAAAATGCCCTCGCTGTATACCCGATTCTGGACAATTTATGCCACAGAAGGCATGCAGGCCCTTTTCGCTGGTGTTGTACCACGAACATTATGGATCTCAGCTGGAGGCGCAGTCTTCCTTGGGGTTTACGAATGGACGGTTCATGGGCTCATGGGCATCTAACGTATCTGTACTTATCCCTAGATCCACTAGATTTATGTTTCAGTCTGATATATAATCTAATTTCACAGCATAGGGTACTGGCTAAAAACCCCCCATACATATCTCATTGATCAATCTCATCTGGTTTCTTGCCCAGCTTCAAAATAACTCTGGGCAAGGGCTTCCTTTCCTGCGCCAAAGCCACAGGCTCATTCTCGCTCAAGTTTGTCAACGAAGATGAATCTGTGCCATTATCTTCAGGCTGGGACGTCACTGCAGGCTCAACCGAATTCCGAGGTTTCCGTCCCGCAGCCGCAGTGCCAGTCGAAGACCTCGGCTTCTTGCTAGTGGTACCGCCAGCCGACTTGCGTTGTGCTTTCTTCTCCTTCTCGGGTGCATCTGGTTCATTGTTCGTTTGGCAAAGTTTCGTCCGATCTCGGAGGGTCCTTGTTGATGGTGGCGGAGGTGCCGGGTGTCCTGCCGCGCGGATGGTGGATTGTTCAAGGGAGTTGAAGATCTCCATTGTGCGCTCTAACCATTTAGGAAGTGAATTGTTATCGTTGTTCATTGAAGGTCGGCCACCGCGTCGTTTCTTGGTGGCTTTCTCGAGCTACACAAACAGTTAGATCCTAGTCGAAGCAAGGCAAAAGAATACTAACCTCAGCGAGGTTTTGGATATTCCACCATTCCTCGTCCACTTTATCAGATCCAGCAAGCCCACAGATATGTGCCATGCTGGCGCTTATTAGTGCCCGATCGCTGTACCCGCCCTCCAAAACACTGACTAGTCTCCCCGATGCATACCTGTCTGCAAAGGCACGTGCATCTTTGGTAAACCGATGATAGAACGACGTGGGCACCTTGCGGTTGTGTCGTGACATCGAGGGATACTCGTGTTCACAAGCATCCATTCCACAACTACGCTCGATCAATCGGACTGGTAGACTGGTCTATTTGTGAAAATCATACCTGATGAAGACCAGCACATCCTCCCCAGGTCCACCAGTCCCCTCGACAAATTCTTCAGCCCGACGAATTAATCGACTGTACTGTTCCTTGTATAACACGTCCCAGAAGTGGTCCTCAGATTCATACGTCTGCAGGTGGATGTTTTCTATGTACTGGCCGTGAGACTTGTGTATGGAAACGGAGGCTGCCTGGATTAGCGCCGGGTTGCCATCCTAGGCTGCTTGTCAACGGGTTCGCCACTGGAAAGACAAGAACCCGGCTCACCTCGCATGGGAAGGACAGGATGTCATGGATGGATCCGTAGTAAATTTTGGGACCCAATTTGTCAGGCGTTGATGCACCAGCCTCAACTTCGAGCGTTTGTCGGTAGGTTTCTTCGTTAATGGACCAGACAATTGACTGTGTGCCATTACCTGATTATCTCCGTAGGCAAGGACCAACAGGTAAACGCGGTTATACAGTACACTTACCGTGATGAAGGTCGATGTCAAATATCACAATGCGATTAATGTTGTGCTTAAGGTGCGCATGCGCAGCAGCAACAGCGACATTGTTCACAAAACAAAACCCGGACGGCGAATCCTCTCCACAATGGTGTCCAGGTGGTCTGATGGCGGCGAAGGCGTACTGTACCGGGTCTTGTTTATCCATGACCTTGTCAACCACCTCGCAAACAGTTCCAAGCGCGCCTTGTATCGCATCAATTGATTCGGGACACACTGGCTACCCCGTACAATAAATTACCAGATTCAACATCGAAGAGAAAGACTCACGGTACAAATCTCCTTGTGACAACCCTTCTGGTATCTCCGAGCGACCCTGTGAGATTTCATCCCAACTCTTCTTCGCCCATTGCTTCAAATTCTCGAGATATACATCCCCATCAATATCTCCATGCACGAACTTGACGGCCGCGTTGTTCAGAACGTCTATACTCGCCTGACTCTTCACAATCTGTACCACATTCGTACCAATGCTTCCCATAGGCGTTCCAATACGCATATGGCCTAAAACATCGGCTAACTCCCCAACATCTTCATCCACTTCCTCCCGTTTGTTCAACTTTTCAGTCTCCACACTTTCCAATCGAGCAATGGCACCTGAGATTCCTATGTTGACTGCACGCAGTCGTTCAGGACGTTCTACAACGTTGGACTTGTCCTTCGAACGGATGTACTTGTGCTGTAAGCATGCATCTTGCAGGAATACCGCCGTATCCAGCATCGTGTTGTTGGGGAAGATAAACTTGGACCAACAATGGAAGTGATAAATAGGATTACATAAGCAACTTGGTTTGATCCGGCTTGCTTGTTGAGTTGTTCCCCCTAATGATCTCACCAATGATCTTTATAGCCTGATGTTCAACGTTCAACATTGAATCGATGACACTCGAAAGCGCTACCTATGTAGCATACACATACGCCAGCCGGTGGGGAATTAAAGGTCACTTCAATAATACGGAGGGTAAGAATACGAAAACATCAAGCACCAAACATTGAAGGTTAACCACACATCCAACCGGATGGCGTCTGGCCCTTCTCGACTATACTTGCTCTAAGCCCATCTTTTATGAGCTCCCTCCACCCATCCTTGAATTCCGGTGGCCACGGCTCATAACTGCCACACTCAAGGGTGACGACCTCCAACTGACACTCCGTCAACGGATTCCACCGGCTCCTTCTCGAACGCACCACTAAGAGAATAGTCCCCCTTGCCGCTGGCTCTAAAGGCCGATTCCACTCTATATAAAGTTCCCGTAGATTCGGTAATATCGCCAAACTTGGACTGGAAATGAGAATAGCAAGCGAGGCAATACTGCCTTTACGCGACTTCGAGGGGATCCGAAGACGGAGCGATGTTACAGACGGGACATGTGAAAGGAGCTTAGCTGGATCAAGGGAGAGGTGGCGCGCAAATGGATTCAATGAGTGGGAAAGCAAAGAAAGGTCGAGCACACGAAGAGACTGCAGGCGACTGAAAAATATCTCCCCAAGTTGTCTCTGCTCAAACTTTGAGTCCCAGGTCAACTCCTCCAGGGCAGGAAGCGCCAACTGAAGTGTTAATATTCTTTCCCAAAGTAAGATAGGAGCAAAAGTGTGGTAGTTGAAAGACTTTAATTGGGAGAGTGTGACCGTCGTCATTAAATCTGATACGGGTGATTTAGGAGTTCGGGGATGAATGGATAGGCGAGTCAGCCTGGAGCACTGAGAGAGCGCTTCAAGGCAAAATGCAGCATCACAGTCCCATAGGGTAATGCTGTGAAGCCGATCCCAGGGAAATACAAGGTCAATGGTCGAGGAGTGTAGACCAAGCATCTGAAGGTGAGGTGCGTCGAGAACAGGACGGATATCGTTTGTGCTCTGGAGACTCGTCTGCATAAGTTGCAAACTCCGAAGGTGGGGAAAGGTGATGGGGTAAGTAAAGTCGACGGTGCATGGGGTTTTGTTTCTTGAACGAATGGACAGATTTTCTATTTTGCTTGAAGGTTCACCACAAAGTGCATTGGTTAGCATGGCGCTGGCGGGAGGCAAGCTAATGCTGATGTCTAGGAGTAGATCTTTCGCGTTTTTGTAGTGCATGTTCAAGTGGTGCTTCGCGAGTGCCATAGTGTTACTGGTCGTGTGGATGGGATAATCCAAGTGGAGCCTCGTCCAGAATTGCGGGGTTGAACGAAGGACATGATGGAAATAGGTGCAAACTGCCCTCAAGCCGAGATAAGAGAGACCATGAAATCCATCGCGAGCATAGGTCAGGATATTACCAATGATCCCGGGAGGAAGGCGATAGATCGGGGCGTTTCGAGGGTTTAGCTCCCGCGACAATATTGCACGAGGTGATATCCGCGTAGCAAAATGTGCATCGGTGATCTTCAACTGATCCAACTCTTCAAGTAAGGAGATGTGGTCAGCGGGTATTGCTACTGTGTCGAGAAGCGCCAAACCTTGCTGAATATGAGAGACGACAATATCTAGGGTCTGAGGTGCTGGGTTTGGGGACATATGGTGGATATAGAGAACGGGTGTTCTCTTCTGATGCAGCATTATACATAAGCCCAGTGAAGCCGGATGGGACTGTGTCATACCTGATTGGACCTGGGCATGCTCCTCGCGTCTTGGTCGTTCCTTCACTTTCTTTTGTTGGAGCTCCGCGAAGTTGTCCATTTTTATCTTTTCCTTTTGAACCCCGTCGAAATGGCAATGTATAATCGAGCGGCTTCTCTAACAAGCTTGTCAGACCATCGCCACTAAGTGGGTGGGCAAGTTTGTGATATGAAGGGTGTCTCTAGGAAGTTCCAGCCCATTATTGTGGAAGTTCGAATAGAGAAATCGATTCCACTATTTAGGTGTGCTTGGGGTTCGGAGGAACCGCTTTAGCTAGACCGGATGCTGTCCAAGCCCGGTTCCACCAGTCACACCCCATAGACATGAGGCGCTATAGCCAAGTGGTTACGGCGACAGATTAGAAATCTGTTCCTCTTTGAGGGCGCAGGTTCGAATCCTGCTGGCGTCGCTATGTGAGCGTGATTGCTTTTTTGGCATAATGCGGGTGTGCTGAAATCCTCAATGCTGGAGCCATACCTAAGAGCACGTTGACCTCCCGAGCCATGCGTAGACTAGTCTGCAAAATCCTGGGTTTGCGGGTCAGTAACATGGACTCGTTCGAATCTCGAGCAGTGGATTCAGTCACTGTAACGCTTTTTCCCCCTCAAAACATTCGACATCGTTCCGTTCCGAATGCCATCATCCCACCAAGAGGCATTGTTCGAGTAGTTACTTGCATTACCAGGGCTGTCCTCTCCCAGATCCTCTCATTGTATTAACCAGGTGCAAGACTTCCGTAGATGAGTGCGAATTTCGACGAGCACTGGATTGAAGCTGTCTCGCTGGTCAGCAAGAACCTTTTAACGACGGAAACCCAGGAATGCGTGAGGATCCGAGCTTCGTGCGAGGCTCAGCAGTGGACCTCGGTACGTAGGATCTCCCTGTGTTGTGCAGAGACTTTGCGACCTTCCTTCAACCGTGGCGAGCAGAAATCTGCTCCAGAGATTTGATGAGAAACGTAGTATTATCAGATATGTGTAGCTTTCGCCCAAAAATAAACTCGAATAAGGACATTGGAGGCAGCTTAACACCGTCATAGACTGTTATCAGGTTGTTGGTCCTTGCTGTGGTCTGCTATGGTATACCATCATAGGTGAGGGCGACAAGGGCCTCGGCTAGAGCTTAGCACTGCGTCTGCAGTCAGTAGTCACAGCGTGTGATAGAGGTACTGTGTCACGCTTCCAGATTTGGGCTTGTGATCAGTGGAAAAAAAGTTGTGCTCGACGCCGTCCCCGACAGCGACAAGACCAGGATGATAACCCACGTACTGTTCGAGTCGGCCTCTGGATATGCCATCTTTGAGGCCAAACTCACAGAAAACATTGCACTCAAGTCTGTCGCCGTGCAGGACTCGATACGGGACCTGGGCAAGTTTGGCAAAATGGTCACCTTGATGAGCTTTACGCCCTTCAAGAGCGCCGCCCAGGCCCTTGAAAACGCCAATGACATTTCAGAAGGTACGTTATATTTAAAATTCTATGCAACATCACTTACAATTGTATTTAGGCGTCCTGAACGATTATCTCAAAAACCTCCTTGAACTCAACCTTTCCAAACCCTCCAAAAAATCCAAGGTCCTCCTCGCCGTGTCTGACACGAGTCTTGGGACGTCAATCAAGGAGGAACTCAACATCTCATGTGTCGCATCCGAAGAGGCACAAGAACTCATCCGCGGCATCCGCCTACATGCCACAAAACTCCTGAAGGGCCTCCAAACCGACGACATCAAGAAAGCCCAGCTCGGTCTCGGCCATTCCTACTCCCGCGCTAAACTGAAATTCAACGTCAACCGTATCGATAACATGATTATTCAAGCCATTGCCCTCCTCGACCAACTCGATAAAGATGTCAACCTTTTCTCTATGCGCGTTCGCGAGTGGTATGGTTACCACTTCCCGGAACTCATTCGTATCGTACCGGACAACCACCAGTATGCTCGTGTAGCTCTGTTCATTGGGGACAAGGACAAGTTGGACGAAGAAAAACTACCCGAGTTGACCTCGATCCTTGACGACGACTCGACACTTGCGCAGAACATCCTCGACGCCGCACGCGGATCCATGGGCTCATCATTATCCGAAATCGACATGATTAATATTTCCGCCTTCGCCAATCGTGTTGTCTCCCTTTCTGAATACCGCAAATCCCTTATTTCGTACTTGTCGGAGAAGATGAACCTCGTCGCACCTTCGTTGACGGCGTTGTTAGGAGAGCGGATAGGTGCTCGATTGATCAGTCATGCTGGTAGTTTGACGAACCTAAGCAAGTACCCGGCGAGTACTGTACAGATTTTGGGTGCGGAGAAGGCATTATTTAGGGCGTTGAAGACAAAGGGAAACACTCCCAAAGTGCGTATTGTTACCTTAACTTCCATCTCTCATTCTTACCTTCGGTTTAGTACGGTCTTCTATATCATTCCTCCTTCATTGGCCGGGCTAAGCCCCAGCATAAGGGCCGTATTTCGCGGTTCCTTGCAAACAAATGCTCAATAGCAGCTCGTATTGATTGCTACACCGGTCGGTCGTCCTTAACTCCCTCCGCGCTTCGGCTCTTATGACCGAGATATAGACCATCCAACGCCTAAATTTGGCGAAGCCCTCCGTGCACAGGTCGAAGAACGTCTAAACTTCTTCGAGAGCGGTCAACCGCCGGCTAAGAATGCTGATGCGCTTCGCAAAGTCCTTGAGGACCTCGCCTTGGAGGAGGAAGGCTCGGACAATGAGGAGAATGGCGTGGATGTTGACGGTGACGGTCCCGCACTTACAACTCTTGAGGCTGAACCTTCAAAGAAGAAGGAGAAGAAGGAGAAGAAAGAGAAGAAAGAGAAGAAGAAGGATAAGAAGAGGAAGAGTGATGATATGGGTGTTGACGAGGATGCAAAGGATGAGGAGCCTTCGGCAAAGAAGGTCAAGCTGTCGAAGGAGGAGAAGAAAGAGAAGAAAGAGAAGAAGAAGGATAAGAAGAGAAAGAGTGATGACATGGGTGTTGACGAGGATGCAGAGGATGAGGAGCCTTCGGCAAAGAAGGTCAAGCTGTCGAAGGAGGAGAAGAAGGCTTTGAAGAAAGCGAAGGAGAAGGCGAAACATGAGGTTGCTCAATCTGAGGTGTGTATCATTCCGTCTCTCCCTTGGATAAGTCTAATTAGATTATAGGAATCACCGAAGAAGGAGAAGAAAGAGAAGGAGAGGAAGGAGAAGAAGAAAGAAAAGAAGAGCAAGGAGTGATCTTGTTTTTTTGTTCTTCTTTTGCTATCTCTCCGCTTCCCTCATGTTCACCTCGTACCCTAATATATTCATTCTATCCCAGGAGGATGCTATTTGGTGCTGAGGCGAAAGTTGGCCTTGCTGGTTGCGGCAATTACTTACCCCCGCCGGACAAGAGTCTCACGTTTAACGACCTACCAACTCGAAGATTACATACAAGTATTCTTCTGAACATCCCTGAGGCTTGAAGGTACACAGACGCACGTTACATGAGGCATGTTTAGATTCTTGCAGGTAGGCAGATGCTGGCACACCACCTTTGGGTGTTAGACTTCTTTTTCCCGGATTGCCTATTGTTTGGCACCTAAGCTCAGAACACTAATGCGATGGATCTCTTCGAACGGTTGCGCCTCCCCACACCCTCCCTTTTTTGTAGCCGGACACGTCCCTCGAAATTGTCCTTGATCAAGCTGAGCCTGATCAACGCGAGCCCCATCAACTCTTCACCCCTTTATGCCTCCTCACACCCTCGCCTCCGTTATATTTATCTTGATCATGATCCCGAGAAAGACTATTTCACCGGGCATGTCTCTTCTCGTACCTTTACCATCGAACATTAAACGTTTTGATCCTACTCAAAGTGGCTGTAATGCGACAAGTCGTGACTGACGCGTGACGCCCCCTTCAGGTTTCGCCCGAGTTTTCTTTCGCCAACGCCGCCATGCACCGTTGCCTCACAATGCCTGAAATCCAGCATCTAATCTGTGAACATCTCCGGGAGAAACCCTGCTACTCGACTGAGAGATCCTCTCTTAAGTCTCTAGCCCTCACGTGCCGAGCGTTCACAGAACCAGCATTTGATAACCTCTGGCGGGAGGTATGAGGTATTAATTCTCTACTAAAATGCATCCCTAAGGACGCATGGAAAATACCGTCGAAACCCCCAGGGAAAAAAGTGTGTAGAGCTATTTCACTATCTTTTCGAGTTTTGTTGACTCGTCTGGTAGACCCTGCGGAGGAGTTTGACGGTCTCGGACGCAGAGACCCTTCGAAAATATAACCGGCGCGTCCAAATCTTTCATTGTTACTGGGGTGTACATGGTGTGCATGCCAGCGTTCTCCAAGCACTCGGCTTCTTCTTCCCTGATGACCTCCTTCCGAACCTCAAGCGGTTGGATTGGTCGACCCGAGATCCGGATGCCGCCGCCTACATTCATCTTTTCCTCAATCCGAGGATCACATCCGTCCACCTAAACCTGCCTAGTTTGAAACCAGTTTATGCGAGCCTCATCAACTCGCTGCCTTCCTTACTTCCTCCAAACCTCTGTCACTTTGGCTTGCAGCTGGACTCGGACCCAGACCCTGCTTGTATACCGAGCCTGTCTGCTTGTATAGGCGCATGGCATCATCTCCGAAGTCTGCAAATTTCGGACATCGACCTTGATGGCCTTAGGCATATTTTCAAGCTGTCGAGCCTACGCAAACTCACCTTGGGGCCTGCTATCCATCAGCTAAACGGCATAAACCAAGAAGACCTGGGTACCATCACATCACCTTTGCCCGCCTTACGTTCTTTGACCGTCTCCGGGTCCCCACAAACTGCGACAAGGTTGTTCCTGCTTCTTCGGACGGCAAAACTTGAGAAGGTTGTCATGAAATCCAGGCTTCAAGAGTCGGTGTCCGTTCCTGAATGGAGAGAGTTCATGAAAATTATAGGAGCATTCTGCGATCGCACTTCACTGGTGTGCATTCGCATCATATATCCCGAAATGTCGTGGCATGACTTTACATTCTCGAATATTGTCGCTCCACTCCTTCAGTTCTCAATGCTTCAGGTTGTCGAAATTCAGTTCCCCAAGCCCTTTGGGCTACCCAGAGATGATGTGACAAAAATCAAGGAAGCTTGGGTGCATATATCCTCGCTACGGTTCATCTCCGATCGTTTCCGATTCATACCCAATCCTGCGGACCTATCCTCACTCCTGTCGCTGGCAAGCGGGTGTCGCAACCTCCGTCGCCTAGCTCTTTTCATTAATGCCTGCGAGCCTGATGACGTGCAGACTTGTTCGAATCTCTTCAAACAGGATCCGGTCTCGGTGTATGCAACTCCTCTCTAATCATCTTGGGTATTGGAGTCTCGCCCACCATTCACAAGGAATTCGTCGCCATCTTCCTCTCCGAGACCTTCCCGAACCTTAAATATATCCAGTCGACAAGGTCCCTGGATCATCCAGAACGTTCTGTATACCATTACCGCTGGCAAAGAGTCGGCCAGGTTCTTCTTCCCATGTTACGCATGATGAGGAAGAGGGAGCATCAGCGCCTTAGGCAGAGTGAAGGAGAGATCAAGTCTATAACTTTTGATGAAGACGACGGCACTGTTGCTCGTTTGCGTCCCTTCTGGTGCTCACAAACAGATTCAGTTGTAGAAGCTGAGTCAGATGGTTACTCGACAAATAATGCGTGTGGGGATGATTCCTCAGATGAATCGGATTATGGCGAGTAAATTGCTTAGGGACGGAGTGTAGAGGATGATGTTCATCTACACATGAAACAGCCCCTAACGGCTGCTTCTTGACGCGTTCCCGGTATCCATGCTTTTGGGACTCGAACGGAGCGCCCACTCCCGCAATGACCAAACAACCTGCAACTCTCCTCCGTCTCTACGATCCTTTCGTTGTTCTATTTCCCCCAGCCCCAGTAGTACCTGTTTCGTGATGTTCTCCTTAATTTCCTTTGTACATCTAAGTCTGATTACCTTATATTCCCCCTCCGTCTCGGAATTTCTCTTACAACAATAAGATTTCCGAAGTTTGCCATGTTAGAACGCCCATACATAAACATCAGAATGTCCAGCATGGAAATACTACCGCCTTACTTGATTACCAATTGGCTTGAACCTCACGAAACCTTTCGTCTTTATATTGTTCTCCTCCCTCTTTACTATGTAACCCCCGTTCGTTTTCTTGGAGTTTCCTCGAAGTTTTCACGTCGTGTCAACTCTCCGGACATTTCCACACAGATCCGAGGCTCGGCAGTTGACGGATGCAACCGTGCAATAGGTGACATGAGCTTTAGAAACAACCAAAGAAAACAAGGAGGTCTGGAACAGCAAAGTACAGAGGCGGTGGAAAGGGGGATCGCATGAGTAAGCCTACACGAAACGAAGAAGAAAAAGACAGAATCACAGGCACTGAAGGGGCGAAAGCTACAACAGCAGGCCAACGGTCATGAGTCCCGCCGTGAACATAAACGCAAACACAGCATCCTGATAGGTTGGCTCCCACAGCAGGCGCACAGAACTTTCCGCCGACGGACCAGGAGAAAACGAGCCATCTTCATCCTCAAAGATGTCATTTTGTGGGCCTGAACAAACACCGATCAGATCAACGGTTGGGAGCAAAGAAGACAAGAGAAACGAACCGTTCACAAAACCGAGCTTCATGTTGTACGTCGGAGCCTTGTTCATTCCTGACCTGTCCGTTCCGCTAACCTCGATGTTGTTTCCTTCCTTCTGGTTCCAGAAAATCATCTACGTTTTTCGGATGAGTGGTGCAGCTACGGTCGGTTGTCGCGAAAGATACGTACTTGCTTTGCACCCTTCGTGCATGCGGACTTGTCGCCTTCACACCAAACAGGCGGCTTCGCCACGGCGACCTTCTTTGTTCCTATGCGTCCGGTGACATTACAACGGAATGGTTGCATATACATGTTGGGTTCTCCGCAACCGTTAGGTACCTGAAGGCTATTGGAACAACAAACTATATGCGACAGGAGAACACGAACCCAACCCCACTAGGGGAAAAGGTTAGCCCAAAGTATAAATAGAAGACAAGTGAAAGACGTACGACGCAGATACATCCACCCTCTGGGCAAGGAGGTAATCGAGGAACGGAATATGTGGCAAGCCGCCTCCACGGAGTACTACGAAGTAAATTGCCACATGAGATACACTACGACAGAGAAATTTAGGGGTGCAACTTACTTGTAAAGAACCGAGAAGACGATTAAGTTATCGGGTTTGACCTCACTTAAATTTGATGTGTATGAAATTGCGAAAGCGGTTCCCGCGGCCATCGACTCATTTGTCGTATGAACTAGCGTTCGTAAGGCCATGAAAGGCGAAGTCCAATGAAGAACACACTATTGGGATTTGTAATGCATTCACCGCTATCTCCGAGGTCGGGATGGTCTTTTCCGTCAGGGTACGTTCCGATGTAATTTCCCTCAAACGATAAAGTCGTGAATGCGCGGTTAACCGCATGTTCTACGGTGAATACCCCAATAGCCGGGCTGGTAAAGCATTTGCAAGAGCGGCGAGGTAACAGGGTCAGGAAAACTTACAGCTGGAGATAATCGCCCGGAGCCGGAGGAAACTCGTCACACTACGTGAAGGGGTTAGCAATTCGGACTGAAATCATACAGCAAGTAATATGCCTTGTCGACATGATGCATCCACCACTCGTTGAAAGATAGCTGTAGAGGCAGAGTCGTCCATGAGTCTTCGCACTTGATGTTGGATGGATTCAGCCTTGCCTGATACAACGGATTCACGATCTGGTTGGTCGTCGGGTCATCGACTCCAGGGACGGTGCCGTTCTGGCAATACATTCCTTTCAGAGTATCAGTGAGAACGAGCGTGTAGAGGGACGATGTTCACCTTTGGTCCATGCTGCTATGTGTCCGAGAGTTGCACTGCATAACCCAACAACTACGCCCAGTGTTTTGAATTCCCAGGGTGATTTGTAGGTCATGAGAAGACGGTCGCGCCAACAGACCAAGGGGTAGAATCTTTCAGAGCCCTAATGCTGCAGCTTATGACAGTGGCAAGTGATTCAACGCGTGCAACGAGAGATCCAGGACAAGCTTATGTAAATGAGAAAGTAGGCGTTGGAGGTGAGACAGTGCCTTTGTGTCTGCAGTCTTGTTACATCCTTACTCTATGTCCTTCACGTGGTTGTTTCTTGTTCGATAAAATGAATAAATCGCAGGCCAGGGCTGTGAGGAACGACGAAGACTGCAGGCAAAAACGATGTTGCCGTAGTTTTCCAGCTTTCAGGGGCATAAGCACAGCCACTTCCAACGCTTCGCCTCTTATTTCGTCTTTATCGGACAAAGCTTAAAACTCGTGTTCGATATTATTATCGTCAACCGCTTACGTCGCCCACCCAACTAGAGTTTAGCTCTGCCCTTGGCCCGCCGCTCGTATTCGTCCTGCAAAACCCTGCGAAGTGTCTTGCCAGTAGGTGACTTTGGAATCTGCACATTTCCCTGTCAAGAGATCTAAGCCTCGAAAGAACATGTAATACAAACCTCATCAACGATCTCGATGCCTCCTCTTAGCCACTTGTACCTGCTCAAATTCTCCCGATGCCATCTTTCCAGCTCTTGTATCGCCGCAGTTGCTCCCAGCCTCTTCCCACCCTCGCTCAACACGATCCATGCTCGCGGTACTTTCTCATCAGCGGTGCGTCCACCACCGCTAACACCGGCAACAGTAACGTCAGCGACAAGCTTTTGTGGGTGCGCTCGCAGAACCATCTCGATCTCGACTGGAGATACCTGTGTCCCCGAAACCTTGAGGGTGTCCTAGAATCCCAATCACAAGCCGAACTTTGCGAAATATAGAGGCTACAACCCACCTTTGCCCGGTCCGCGAAGCTACAGAGTAGAAGCCGAGTAAACGTCTAACAAATAAGAGGAGGGGGTAGGAAACGCACTAGAAGTATTGCTCCCTGTCGACTTTAAAATGATCTCCAGTTCGCAACCATCCATCGACAAAAGATTCTTTGGTCGCCTGTGGGTTGTCAAAGTACCCAGACACAATATTTTCTCCTTTCAACCATAACTCTCCCACCTCATCAAAATCGGCTTCACTGCCGTCTTCACGAACAATACGCGCTTCCATACCCGGCAACAGTACTCCCGAAGATCCTGGGACGTCTTTGAATCGACCATTGAGGGTTCCGGGGAACGGCCGAACAATAGCTGAAACGGTCTGAGGTGAAGTGAGCTAGGCTTTCGAGCAGATACTAGCTTTGAAAAGCTTACCGTTTCAGACATCCCGTATCCGTCACTGAAGAAGCGATTATGTGGTGTACGTTCAAGGACCTTTGCCGCAATTTCCCAGGGAAGATGTGCAGCACCGCTATGAACGGCTTGAACGGAACTGAAATCTGTCTTCTCGAAATCTGGATGATTCACGAGCTGATACCACATCGACGGTACCATGCTCAAAAGAGTGGGTTTATATCTAAAAACCATTCAGATAACGAGGAAAAGTTGGAGAAATAGGGCAAGGCTCACTTAGGAATGGCTTTTAAGACCTTCGTGGTGTCCCATCTACGGAAAATCACAAACCGAGTTGGATTTATGAATGCCCGAATGCAATAAATATGGAGTCCGAATGTATGATGCATTGGCAGGAATGCTAAAATTACTGGGAGACCATCTGGCGTGGAAGGAGTAGGAGGCTAGTGATCGTTTATTCTTCGGTGCCCAGGCCGAAAGGAGAACATTAAAAACTCGCCTGTGTGACAGCCAGTCTGTGTTGCTGTACCGCAACCGCTTGTCTAAACGCAAAAAGAAGATTGCCATGCTCGATCCTCACAGCTGTGACATGTGTAAGTTGTACCGCCACCCCGAATATCATATTTAAAACGCAGAATACCTTTAGGTAGACCAGTGGTCCCACTTGAAAAGAACAACCATGCCAGTGTATTCTTCGAGACAATGCGAGGCCCATGTCGTGGAATGTTCGCAACATTCGCCTTCCTGATGAAGCCCTCCAACGACTCATACGATTCAACTTCCGCATTCATAACATACACAACCTCCTTCGCTATCCCAACCTCCTGCGCTACAGGCAGCACCTTGGAGAGGAACTGAGGAGCAACGAACAGTCTCTTCACCTTCGCAACCCTGAGTTCGTGTCTCAACTCAAACGGTGTCGAATAGCACGAAATCAAGGCGAAGGGAACAGCGATTTTCAGTAATGCTATCATTAACACCACGTAGTCCTTGAAGATGTCTTCAGCCACTGTATCGCCCACCTCACACGGTGTACTCGTACCGAAGAGTTGTCGCTTACGATCCCCATCATCTCTCCATTCTCTGTCTTCAACCCCAAACCCCCTTGTGCAATTGGACCACCAAGAGTCGAAGCTAGATCATCAATTCTCTTCTTCACTTCCCTAAAGCTTCGGGTCTTCCCTGTTTCCTCGTCTACATGCACTGTGTAATCAGGCAACTCATCATGATACGGCTGTCCAATGACCGTTTCGTAGATGTTCAGGTGGTCTGGGACGGGCGGGATGTCTGGGTAGAGAGACCAGAGGTGGGGCATGACAGTGCGGACGGAGCCGAGGTCACCGGCTCATGGGGTTTAAATGAATGTTGAAAAAGAAGGCGTGTTGGGAATAACAGCCCCAATTTCTAAACCAATGGGAGACGGGAGGGAATGCAGAGGAGACGGCATTGTATCGGGACAACGGTTACAGGTATTACCGGTGGTGGTATATTTAGCTCTCTGATTCAATTGCAGGGTTACGGCAGCCAGTGAGCTTTGGATTCGTTACCTGAATGATCCAGTGTCGCTTTGATTCAGAGCTGCCGGTCGGAGCGAGCCCTCAGCCTGAATTTCTGCACCTATATCCCCTCTTCAATTGGAAGGACGGCGGAGGTGTGTCTGAACGAGTGTATGTAGTTACTTAACGACGATAATTCAACGAAACCATTTTCGGGGTCAATTGCTCGCTTTTTCAATAATGTAACTCACTATCCTGCGGTGGCGATAAGTGAAATGCAAAGACCTTTTGTTACCAAACGTAGACAGACTCTGATATTGTTTTTGTCAGGTATATTTTGAAGATAGAGCGTCGAGGTCATCAGGCACAAGGCCCTAGGAGGTCCGTGCAGCGGGCAGAGTATGACAAGAACCTTGTTCACAATTGAACGTACAATGCAAAGCTTGAAGTTCTAGAATGTGCAGGTTGCCTGGGTATTCTCGTTGCTGTCCACAATGTGCCGTGGGAGAAGATGTTGACTTGTCTGGGCTCTGCAAAAATGTAAGAATCTCGCGGATAGAAACACAATCAGCCATATTTTCTTTATCATTGACAGCTAAGCCCACCGCTGTATCAGTGTATCAGTCGTTCTATACAACCGATCCCAATCGACATATATAGTTACTATGCAAAAACGCGTGTTAGTTATAAATCTCTTGCAGGCACTTTGTATTAGCTGTACAGAGAGCTGCGATAAGAAAAGTAATATTTGAATACAACAATAGTACAAAGACATGGAAAGAACTCAACCAAAGACAGGATCAAGGAGCAGCAAGTACCATACAAAACCATACTGTGAGTCCACCATAAGTGAAATACAGTGACAAGGGAGCCATGGGAACGTCACCAGAGCAGAAATGTACCATGTCTGTGACCTCGCATGTTAGTGGCAAGAACCTTGGTGACCAGATCGATCAATGATGCGAGCTCACAAGAAAGGCAGTGATAGTCCCTGGTTCCATACATCGCTACCGCCGCTCCAGACGTAGCGGGCTGTATTCAAACAGTGCAACTCTTTCACCATCCCCAAGCCAAAATACACCCTCCACCTGACTCCTCTTCCAGTGAGGTGACAAGACTTCCGGGGAGGAACGGGGCCCAAGCAGCGAAAGAGCTTCATTCCCTCCACTGTAATACCGGGGCCAGTGCAAGGAGGTGACATAACGCAAATATGGCCTCTCTGGCCTAATG
Source organism: Podaxis sp. AQ799166 (assembly GCA_018524765.1). Taxonomy (NCBI): domain Eukaryota; kingdom Fungi; phylum Basidiomycota; class Agaricomycetes; order Agaricales; family Agaricaceae; genus Podaxis; species Podaxis sp. AQ799166. The sequence continues at coordinate 91,280 of JAEUWQ010002311.1, read as the reverse complement.
TCATACCGATATGGCCCATTTCCCCCTCCATATGCACTGAAGATGCTCAATTCAATGTCAGAAACCGGAGGTGTAGCCCGAAGTAGGGGAGTTATCTGAGAATCACAATGCTACGAGCAATGTCAGTATTGGAAAGGTTGGTGTATAATTGAAAATTCACTGGCTCCTGACTTAGCCACTTCGTGAGCCCTGCAAATCCCTCCGAATCGATGGAGCATGGGAGATGACAAAAATTGAACGTATAGAGCTCTGCCATGATGGCTGATCTTCCCGTTTGGCCTGCAACTTGACAACAAGCCTGCCAGCATCGATGCCTGAGAAAGTCCCCCATAAGAGAACGGGCACGGGTAATGGCTGCCTCTGTGTCTTCTGAAATCCATTTTGGTTCAGGGAACGGCCCTATAGCAAGGGGGCAATCTGCCAGTGAATGGCTCAATAAAGTATCCTGTAAAAAGAAGACTGAGACCTACTTGAAATTTTGCAATTTGGCTGGATCGAACAGTTATAGAGTCGAATCAAACGAACAGCAATGTCACATCTTGCTTGTGCCTCGTCAATACCGAACCTTCCAGATCGCGCTGGGTCTCGAAGAAAGTCACCATATGATGCGTGGAAAATTTTCAGGGGTCTCTTATGTGCCAATTCAGCGGGGGGAATATCAAGTACGGAATGTAATTTGCAAAGGGCTCGGTAGAAGGTCGCTTGGTCTAGCCCAAGAAGATTTGCAAGAGTTTGTGCCTCCGCATTCCCAGGAACGAAAAGACGGAATGCGAGGATACGTTTTGTGACTGGTAAGATATCCGAAGGAACACCCGACATGATTTGACGATACAAAAGGTCAAGGCCGTGCAGCGGGTTGGTTGCATTTGGAGTACGTGGGTTTCCAAGGAACAAGAGGCAGAGTTTCAACCGCCCCTCTGGATCCCCAGCGTCTGGGTCGCCAACAAACCTCAGGATAGTCAACGCAAGGATCGGCAGTCCATCAGATTTATCCGCCAGTTGTTGCAATTGCGCCTCCGTCGGCCATCGCCTATCTGCCTCGGCTGCACGAATGTCCCAAAAATACTGTTTATAGATCTCTCGAAACCCATCTCTGAGTATGCGGTAGACATCCTCTTTGTCTACCGCAGCATCAACTGTCAATTCCTCACGCCTGCAGCCAGCGAAATAATCAGCTCTTGAGAACACCCGCTTGAGGTGCCACTCTGGGCGACTACAAATCATCCATAGAAGAGGTGATGGTTTCGTCAATCGGACATATTCGCTGATGAGCTGGATGAATTCGCACTGTGCGTCTTCACCTTCACACTCATCCAGGCCATCCAGTATGATCAGAAGTGGCTGCTGGGCAATGAGCGGATTTCGGATCATGAGCGAACGGAATGGGTCGATGATGAGTGTTTTGAACTGAACCCGCAAGGTCTTGTCCAGAACCGATCGATCATCAGCAATTATTTGCGTAACCGCGTCCCTGTACCCCGCATGATTGACAGCAAGGCGATAAGCAAATGTTGGAATGACGGTGTTAGGATCAGTGCGGTTGTTGAGCCTTGAGAAGAAGAATGAAGCTCCAAGTCGGCCAATCTCCTGACAGTATTCGGCGATGGTCTGTGCGACTGCTGATTTGCCTGCACCAGCGGAGCCCGTGAGCCACATCATATTCCAATCTCGTCCCACCACGTTCATCAACCAAGATGTGATTCTCTCCCTGAGCTCTCTGCGAGTCTCAGGATGACATCGGGGTGGCGGATCACGAGCAGATGAGTCCACTTCTGCTCCAGCAGATCTTTTCTCGTTGAGGATGGAAAGCACTGTTATAGTAGTTGAGTCAGTCATTTACTTCTGAGCCTGAGGTTGAGGAGCCGAACCTGGCCTCTCGGAATAGAAACTCTGATGGAGTTGCCCAATCATAGTTGAACCGTGAATTACGAAGTTGTGCGAGTTGGGAAAAAAGTTGACGGGTGGGGATTCGCTTGGATCTACGGGAGAGGCGTCAAGGCATTGACCATTGGCTCAGGTTACAAGTACGTACGATCATTCTGGTAAAGGTCCTCACTGGCTATTTTGGCCTTTTTCTGTGAATCTTTCAGAAGATTGTCCCCTGGCCGCTTTATGCCAGACACAAATCCAGGGCTTAGTGTGTGCCTTGGTGGATTGGGAGCTCCGTAGTTCGGTGGTGAGGACATTACTGCTTTGACAACAACAGGTCTGTCGTGAGGACGAATGCAGCTGGTGGCAGTTGGTATGGTGGCAGCCCGCAGGCGCCCTTGCTGTTGTAGTGTAGCTGATACCGCCCATTATTATTACATCAGCCAGTGTAGCTAAGCGCTAAGCCCAGTGAAGACATCTCAGCGCCTGGCTACTTCAGTCAGCATCTAGCAAGGGTGGCTATAGTAAATACTAGCATATGTCCAGCCCGCCGATTGAAGTTTCACTCGCTGCTCCTTGCCTGTGTTTATGGGGCCCTTCCCTCCACATCCATCTTTTCGTCATCGCGACTGGGTTCGCTGGCTATATCTTGTTCGCTGGCTTTTTATCTGTCATTTTTAGCACGTCCAAAATGTATCTACTTGTTGCCTCTGGCTGCGTCGAATGATACATCTATTCCTTTTTGGGCTATTACCAATCTTCTTCCCTTTGGCTTGCTCCTCCACCCAACCAGTGACTGCGCCCCTCCCTCAGATCGTCGGGGAGGAGAAGTGTTGGGTTAGCAAGTCGAGTCGTCGTTCTATGGTGCGAGAAAGCACAGGAAACTACTCTTTATGTACGATGACTCATGTATGCAAGATATAAGACTACTCGATGCTAGCGTAATATAACATACTCCACTCTCTATCTCTCACTCGATCCACTACCTTCCGCAATAGGTTATGGGCCCCGCCAACGCACATACACTGAACAACATTGAGGGAGACACTACTATGATGACTGTCCCACAGGGGACAGAACATCCAGTCAATACGACACCTACTTTTAATCTCTCCTCATGTAAAATAGATAAGCTGAAGGATGACAATTGGTTAGCCTGGAAAAGAAGGATCATTATTCTATTCGGGCTACACAAAGTCCTCGGCTACGTCGAAGGAACAGTTCCCAAACCCAATGAAGGGGGCCAAGAAGCCCTAGAAGCATGGGAACAAAATGACAGGGTCGCTCAGGCCCTAATCGCTATTAACATAAGCGATGACCAAATAATTCATACCGATAATGCGGATACTGCTGCCCAAATGTGGCAAAACCTAAAGGCAGTCCATGAGTCTCGTGGACAGTCTACAATTACAGCAATGCGTCGTGCACTATACACGACCCGAGCTGATAGCAGTACCGACATTACGAGACACATAAATGACCTCAAGGAGATCCAATGGAAGCTACACTTGATGGGCTCTGTCGTCTCCGAAGAGGATTTCAAAACAATCCTTATTGCATCACTCCCGGAGGAGTGGGACACCTTTACCTCAGCATATATGGGTGCCCATACTCGGAAGAGTGATGACCCTAATGATAAACCCTTGATGACGCAACAGTTGATTAGCGTCATAAGGGATGAATATTACCGCCGAAAAGGGAAAGGCAGAAGCACTGCCCTGACGGCAACTCGAGAAGAAGCCTATTACACCCAAACAACACATACTGGGAAGAAACGGAAGATCGAGCACCAGCAAAGGCACATGACAAGATCCCAACGATGCAAGATATGCAATCGTAAGGGACATATTACAGTACAGTGCCACTTCAAGGGGAAACCGAAGTGTACCCATTGTGGGAAATTCGGACACCTCACTGAAGAGTGCTGGACAGTTGGTGGGAGTCGAGATGGACCACCTATGAAACGACTGAAGATTGAACATGCCCATCAGGCACGAGACCCACAGGAGGACAAGCCGATGGAGGAAGATAAAGAGGTAGCATACAGTACTACTGTAAAGATGAATGAACACATGATGAATACACAATTTGACGCCTATCATTAGGTAGCTGATTCTGCTACCACATCACATATTGCGAACAAACAGTCAATGTTCCTAGACTTCCAATCAATCACGAAACCAGTTAATGGTGTAGGGAAGACTCCTGCTCAAGCCAGGGGGAGAGGAACGATTAAATTAATTACTAAACACAGGGGCATCGAAAAGGTAATCACACTAAAAGATGTATTATATGTACCTGAAGCCCCAAACAACCTTTTCTCATTAGGACAAATTGACGAGAAAGGTGGAACATTTAAATCAAACAATGGAATAATGACCATTTATGGAATGACAGGAGATATATTGGTACAGGCATACAAGAAAAAGGGACTATATTTCCTAGATGCAAAGACGAAAATCCCTAACCATAAAAACAATGAATATGAAAGTGCAAATATAGCTGTCCAAAAATGGACATGGACTGAGCTACACAAACATTTCAGTCATGTTGGCTACTGGAGCCTAGTGAGAATGGTAAAACAAGACCTAATCAAAGGGATTTTCGTAGATGAAAACTCACCACCACCAAACTGTACAGCCTGTACAGAAGCAAAATTGACTATAACACCATTCCCAAAACAAGCAGAAACATGAATGACAAAACAAGGAATATTAATCCACACTGATGTATGGGGACCAGCAAGGACAACCTCAATTCGAGGTCATAATTATTATGTCACCTTCATTGATGATTACAGTCGTCATTGCACTGTAAAATTCTTAAAAACAAAAGATGAGGTGGCAAACAATCTAAAACATTACATAATGAACCTAAAAACACAATATAATATTGTCCCCAAAGCGGTCAGGTGTGACAATGGAAAAGAATATATAAACGATAACATAAAGACTTGGTGCCTGGATAGGGGCATAGAGCTTCAACCATCAGCACCTCGGTCACCATCACAGAATGGTGTAGCCGAAAGAATGAATCGAACACTTACTGAATTAATGAGAGCAATGATAATAGCCCGAAAACTCCCAGAGTTTCTCTGGGAACTAGCAATAGAACATGCAACATATGTCCGAAATCGGACACACACAAGGGCTTTAGAAAAGAAAACACCTGAAGAGGCATGGACAGGCAAAAAGCCTGAGGTTGGCCACCTCCAAGAATTCGGAGCACCGGTTTGGGTACTCCGTCCAAATGAAGAAATAAATAAATTACAACCAAAAGCGGAGTGACACATCTTCGTGGGATTCGAAGATGGATCAAAATCAATTAAATTCTATAGTGTGCACACACGAAATATAAAAATAACACGAAATTATAGGTTCCATGAAGAACCAGAAACTGATAGTGTTGATCGTGAGGGGGAGGCAGCCGGTTCGGAAGCACCCTCACAGAACATGACAACACTAAAGAAAAGAAAGAATAACAATGATAATATTATTCCATGGAAAAGTAAAAGACAAAAAACTCGTCACAACTATGCAGAGTTGGACGATCCAATGCCTGAATTATCTGATGACCCAGATGAGGAAGATGAGCAAAACAATGAACTCCAATCAACTGCCGAAATTGTATACACCGTGTTTGCTGAGACCGATCTCAGGAACACAGAACCTAAATCACTCAGGGAAGCAACGATGTCCCCTGAATGGCCAGAATGGGAAAAGGCAGTAAAAGCGGAGCTAGACCAATTAAACAAAATGGGCACTTGGGTACTTGTCGACCCACCAGCAGACTGAAAACCCATTACCAATAGATGGGTATTTACAAGGAAATATAATAAAGAAGGAAAATTAACCAAATATAAAGCACGACTTGTAGCAAGGGGATACACACAAATACCAGGGATGGATTATAATGATACATTCTCCCCAGTAGTCCGGCTTGAGACTGTACAAGCCATCCTTGCACTTGCTGCATCCGAAGACTGGGAAATCCAGCAAATGGATGTAAAAGGTGCTTACCTAAATGGAAAACTAAAAGAGGAAATATATATGGAACAGCCAGAAGGGTGCGCTGACGGCACCAACAGAGTATGTAAATTGATTAAAACATTATATGGGTTAAAGCAATCAGGCCGTGAATGGAATGAGGAATTAAATACAAGGCTGCAAGAGTGCCGATTCAAGCGCTTGGTCTCTGACCCTTGCGTGTATATCCGAAAAACCCAAAAAGGGATACAGATAATAACAGTCTGGGTCGATGATCTCCTACTCTTTGCAAGTAGCTCAGATCTCATGAAAGAACTAAAAAATGACTTAAATAAATTATTTGAGATTACGGATCTCGGAGACCCTTCCAAAATAGTTGGGATAGAGATCCATAGAAATAGAGAGAAAAGAACAATAAAAATTACACAAACCAAATATATAGAGTCAATCATCACGAAAAACGGCATGAAAGACTCTAACTCAGTCAGAGTCCCAATGGACAGGGACCTCCCACTGTGGGAACAGACTGAACAGTCGAAAGAACTAAATCGGAGCAATGCATTTGCATCATTAGTCGGGTCTCTGATGTATGCTGCAGTAGCAACTAGACCCGACATCACATATGCAGTTCACAGGCTCGGATCATACACAGCTGACCCTCAACTCGAGCACTGGAATGCAGCAAAACGTATACTATGTTATTTGAATGGAACAAAAGAATTAGGAATAACATATCGAGGAGACAAAAGTACTCCACACAAAAATCAAAATAAATTCATCGGATATTCGGATGCCAGTTTCGCAAGTAATAGCGATCGGACGTCTATATCTGGATATGTATTCATATCCGGTCAAGGTGCAATAACCTGGGGATCACGAAAACAAAACTCTGTTTCGTTGTCAACCACAGAAGCCGAATATATTTCATATGCCAATGCAACCCAAGAAACAATGTGGCTACGAAATCTATATATGGAATTGGGACATCCCCAAGTAAAACCAAATATAATATATGGTGACAACGAAGGAGCTATTGCGATTGCAAAGAACCCTCAATATCATAAACGAACAAAGCACTTCGACATTAAACATCATTTTATTCGTGAAAAAGTAAAAGAGAACAAGATTGAGATCCGTTATTGCCCGGATTTCTACCAAACAGCTGATATATTTACTAAGCCTCTACAAAAACAGAAATTCGAGAGACATCGAGATGAACTCGGTATGTCCTCGACTTGAGGGGGAGTGTTGGGTTAGCAAGTCGAGTCGTCGTTCTATGGTGCGAGAAAGCACAGGAAACTACTCTTTATGTACGATGACTCATGTATGCAAGATATAAGACTACTCGATGCTAGCGTAATATAACATACTCCACTCTCTATCTCTCACTCGATCCACTACCTTCCGCAATAAGAAGGATACATCCGCATCGTCTGATACCACTCCCACCAGTATCTTCAGCGAAACACCTTCATGAGGTCCGCCGCATCAGTGTCGGGGTATCTATCGGCTGAAGTGGGCTCACCGAGGCTCACCGGCACATCGTCTTTTCTCCCACTTCAAAACCCAAGGCCATATATGCTGGAACGGATGCAATAAACACTAGGGGCTTTAGTTCTGGGGGAGAGGGAAGCTACACATATCCTCGCCAACTTGTGGCAGACGAGGCAATTGGCCCCTGTGCTGGAATCTATCATAGGGCTATATATGAAGGGCGCAGAGCTGGGGGTGACTGTAGGTGAAGATCCACAAGTTGTTGCTGAGGGCTTTTGGCTACACCTATTTTTGTGAGCCATCGCTACTTCCTGAACACATTATGGGGGGTGTTGCTCTGTGATGGAGCGTTGATGTGCAGTCCTGCTGCCACGGAAATTCATGTACAATACGAAGCATTGCATAGTCGTGCTGCCTATCCGTCGCATTGAAGAATTGAAGAGAGAATACTATTATCCCGTTTTTGCTCTTCCACTTACTTACCCATACGGTACCCACCCGAACCGAGATTAGACATCGAATCCATTACGCCATCACTCCACTTTGCACTACCGGTCTGCCATAGAGAAGACCAGGAAGATCTCATTCTCGAAATGCAAACACTGGGATCACGACCACACGAACGGCACAAGGCCTACTTGACCGTGACATTGGACCATTGGTACTGGTGCAGGCATTACCGTCGGGACGGCAAGTCTGCTCTCGCCGGCATTGAGAAGGCTTCATCAGCCGAAAAGTTATCACAGAGATGCTGGGCGATCCTGTTCAGTGCGTTTTATTGACCCGTTGTCCAGGGAGAGTGTTGACGCCCGTGTTCATCATGCCACCCGCCAAGTCCAGCTGTAATCGGTGAATCTTTTCCGCAGCCAATGCAGGCGCCCTACCACCTCTCCCTCCAACCTTCCCTATGATCCACCAATTCACGAACCTCCGTGATAGTCGCTTACTGTCCAAGTGTTTACGATGGTGATGGACATCCTCAATCCTGATAGAAGTCGTGTAGTGTGGTGGCATGTCTTATGGACTACGTCAGGCATCATTGACGCATTGACTCGTTACCCCGAGAGAGGGTATACAACTGGATGACAGGCGTGTGGTACCCACCCATTCAATTACTGCACCGGAATGGACAAGCAAAGCTTGATAGCGGGAATGTTGAGGAGAGGCTCAAAATAGAATATTTAGTATGGCGTCATATTGGCCTAAAAATTATTTACACCCCGCGCAGACTTGTCCTTAGCCGCGCAGAGTTTGTATATAAAGTTATTATGCTATTGATCTGAGAAATACAACTAATTATGTCTACAAGTCTGTCCGGGCTTCCATATATCTCAAGTAGAATTCTGTGCAGGTAAACTGGACTCTGCGTGGTCAAGTTAAACTCTGCGCGCGTGACAATTGAACTCGGTGTGCATGAGGTCGAGCTCTGCACGGCCAAGTTAAAGTCTGTGTGCATCACAATTGAACTCTGCGCGGATCACAATTTCATCACATTTCAATTCCGCGCGCAGAGTTCAACTTGGCCATGCAGAGTACAATTTGGCCGCGCAGAGTTAATTGTCATGCGCGCAGACTTTAGCTTGGCCGTGCAAAGCTCAACTTCGTGCACACAGAGTTCAATTGTCATGCGCGCAGAGTTTAACTTGATCACGCGGAGTTTAGTTCGCCTGCGCAGAATTCTACTTGGAAGCCCAGACAGACTTGTAGACATAATTGGTTGTATTTCTCAGATAAATAGCATAATAAGTTTATTTACAAACTCTGCGCGGGTAAAGACAAGTCTGCGCGGGGTGTAAATAATTTTTAGGCCAATATGACGCCATAATTTAGGGGCTCGTCGACTCATGAATACATTCAGCGGTGATTAGACAATCCTCAATTAAATTGTTAGCAGTCGGGCTCCCTGGCGGCATCTGCCACAGTTTTCACCAGTGATATCGGGCTTTAGACCTGGCGTTTATTTGGACTCACACACATCACAAGTTCTCCCGAAGAGCATGGGATGCTGATGTTCGTTTGGCGCCCTCTTGGCGCCCTTCCCAGGTTTTCTCAATTTCCGAAATTTGCGTTAACAGTGAGGATCTGGGTATATAACAGTGCCCAAGCAACCGATTTCACTCAACAAAGCCATTCACCATGCATTTCAACCTTTCCCTTGTTGCTTTCTACTCTCTGGCATTGGTTGCTACAGCCACTACCCTGTCTGCAAGTGACCCGTCCTACAGCTACCCCGTTGACACGAGTCAACCGGCATCCACTAGTCAGCCAGTACGTTACCATGCTAGGGGTAGCCAACCCTATCTCACTGGTTGTTTTTAGACTCCGGGGGATTATTGTGCACCGCACTCTGCAGCAGCCCAGCTGCTTCGCCTCTATAGTCCTTCCAGGCTGGATCACCTTTACACGACCAACATCACCGAGGCAAATAATGTGGTTGAAACCCAGGGTTTTACTCGTGAAGGGGCCACTGGACTAGTTTTCCCTTCTTCTGCCACCGGGACCGTTCCACTCTACCGTCTATACAACGCGACGATTTTTGATCACTTCTATACCGTCTCCGCTGCAGGTGTGGACTTTGCTGTGCAGGTTGCGGGCTATACACTCGAGGGCGTAGCGGGTTATGTGTATCCCTCTCCGCAATGTGGAGCTGTCCCTCTCTATCGCGTGTACAGTGCACAACAAACCGACCACTTCTACACGACCTCTATCGCAGAGAGGGACAGTGCAATCAAGGGGGGATACTCAGATGAAGGGATTGACGGGTACATTATCCCAGTTTGATGACATGTACTTTAAATGCTTTAGTAAATTCAATCTGGCCCGCTCGTGTATGGGGTTGATTTCACGTTTTGTACGAAAGTAAATCGTTCTGGTTAATTTGGTGGTCGAGAAGATGGTTTAGTGTTCTTTGTAATAGAGAAAGTCAAACGAATACCCGGACTCTGGCACATATTTGGAAGTGAAAGCTAAATATCGAGATAATGGGGGTACAATACAAGTACAACAAGGGGAGGGTTGTCGAAGTAATCCAGGGTATTATCAAAGAGAACATTGGTTGATCGTTATTGAATGCTCTCTGATATTGCGAGCGAAGAACCAGGAATGCATCATCGGGAGATAATGCTATTGGAGGTCATAACCTTCATGTTTACCTATCACGAACAACAGCGAGAAATGCCCTTGTTAGGCGGCACGTGTACGGCCAAAACAGCGATACCGGCCTCCCCGAGCAAAATGTAACGGATTCGCAGCACTCGAGATTAACTATGCTAACTGTTGCAGGAGGAACAGCATGTAGTTGAGGAAAAGCAACTAAAGAACGAAAATTGGGGATGGGAAAATAGTGATGACGTAAGAAAACCAAGGGTGTGTTGTTTCCATCCGTGTGGCGGGCAACCAGTGGAGCGAGAAATGATACCATTGGAAGATAACGATAAAACATTTGAGTGTTGTATGATACACAGGTGAATGGAATTCTTGGAAATGCGCCGGCCCCAAAAACGTTTTACTGTCCTCAATCTAAAGTTTAGACTTATTCCGAATGCGAGACTCATACTGTTCTTGCAGCACGCGACGCAATGTCTTTCCCGTAGGTGACTTCGGAATCTATGCAAAATCATTCAAGATTTTAGACCATAAGAAAAGAGATACAATTATGAACGTACCTCATCGACGATCTCGATTCCACCCCTCAACCACTTGTATTTACTCAAGTTCTTTTTGTGCCACGTTTCGAGTTCCTTGATGACCGCTTTGGCTCCGAGTTTCCTACCTGCTGGACTGAGTACGACCCAAGCATGGGGAACCTTCTCGTCAGATGTACGCCCGTGGCCGCTCACACCAGCGACAGTAGCATCCGTAATGAGCTTTCTGGGGTGGGAAAGGAGAACGTCTTCAATTTCAACAGGTGAAACCTGGACGCCGGAGACCTTGAGGGTATCCTGTCATAGCGTGTCAGAACGGCAAATTACCGAATCGTAATCCATCGTTAACGAACCTTTGCACGGTCGGCGAAGCTGAAAAGGTGGCTACGTGTGAGGCGAAGTGCGGGGAGTGAGTTGATGGCAGAAACCACTTACAAGAAATAACCCTCTTCATCCACACGGAATTTGTCACCAGTCCTCAACCACCCGTCTATAAACGTCTCCTTGTTTGCCTTTTCGTTATTCCAGTATCCAAGCGCAATATTCGGACTCTTGAGCCACAGTTCCGCCGGTTCATTGACGTCTGCCTCGGAACCGTCATCGCGCAGAAGACGAGCTTCCATCCCAGGAAGGAGAACACCCGTACTCCCCATAATACGTTTCATCTTTCCTCCAAGAGAGCCGGGGAAGGGCTGGGTAATAGCAGCGATAGTCTATCCACCCTCATACTCTGTTAGCATGCTACTAGAACAAAAGTAGCCACTGGGCGCTCACCGCTTCCGACATACCATACCCTGCAAGGCACGATTATTCAAACCAAATATATATCCGGAACACGTAATTGATTAGCTTCCATTAATCGGAGGTCGTAAAAATAGCCATATGACCAGCGGCTACTTAAAATGCATCACTCACCCTCTGCGAATGTCGAATTCTTGGGTACAATGGCGGAAAGTTTGGCTGCAAGCTCAGGTGGAAGGTATGCCGCGCCACTTCCCATGGATTGTATAGTGCTTAGATCGGCTTTGTGAATATCGGGATAGTTGACGAGTTGGTGAACAACGGAAGGGATCAGCGCCACAGCCGTGATCTTGTACCTGGGTGCGAGAGCAGCGGGTGCAATAAGGAGGGAGAGACATGTGGTGAGACATAGACATTTCGCGGGTTGAAGGGGAATGCCTACTTAGGAATCGCGGCTAACGCAGTTTTGATGTCCCATTTTCCGAGAATGACAAGGGTGTGAGGAGCGAGAAAAGCTCGGAAGGAGTATGCGTGTAGTCCATAGGTGTGGTGGAGAGGAAGGAAGGCGAGTGTGATAGGGATACCTTCTGGGGTCGGTGGGGGTGGAGGCTAGCATGGTTGGATTTGATTGAGGGGAAAAGCAGGGTAAAAGGCGATGTGAGATGTTATCATCACCCGTCATCTTCAACCATAATCTACTTACGGTATACACCGCTAATGTGGCGCTAGCCACTACCATCGATTGCGCAAGAGAATAGTTTAAATTTCCGTGGGAGATCATGACAGCTGAATGAGACGCAACTTAGTCGTTGGTTAAGAGGACGAGGAGGTGAAGCTACCTTTGGGAAGGCCACTAGTACCGCTGGAGAAGACAAGGTAGGCGAGAGTGTCATTCTTTGCTGATTGAATTCCGATGAAGGGGATTTTCTTCTCATTGGTGCAGTTGACGAAGTCATGGATCGTCCTGAATCCGGGAGCTTCTCCCCGCAATAGGTAAATCTTGTCAGCGGATATGCCTGCTTCCGCTGCCACTGGGAGAAGATTAGGCAAGAGCTTAGCATCGACAAAAAGCCTTGTCGCTTTGGAGAGCGTAAAAGCATGCTTGAGCTCAAAGGGGGTCGAATAGGAGGAGATGAGAGCGAATGGAGTGGTAATCGTTAGGCACGAGTGCACGAGGGTGATGTAGTCCTGAAGGTAAGCGATTAGGATTTGGTCCAATAGTTTGGTGGCTTGTTACGCACCATGCAGTTCTCGCTGACGATCCCAATAATCTCGCCATCCTCTGCGCTCAGTCCAAGTCCTCCTTGAGACACGGGAGCTCCAAGCGCGGTAGCAAGATCCTCTACGCGTTTGACGAATTCCCTGTACTTCCTTCTTTCTCCAGTGGTCGCATCAATATGCAGTGTATAGTCTGGCCATTGCACTTGATCCGGTCTCTTGAAGAAAAGATAGTGAGAATTAACCTCTGGAAGTGCAGGCGGGTCTGGATAGGGCGACTTCAAGTACATGGTTACAGGTGAGGGAGGAGCAGGAAGATTAAGATTCAACGGGGAAGGACCACCGGACGCGTAGGAAAGTTTGCGCAGACAATACCCGTCCGGTTTTTATATGTGAACGCGTAGATACTTGATTGTGATGCGTCCATTTGAGCATGAACGTCTGCCGTGTGCATGTGGGGATGATTGGGAGGGTGCCATGCAGCTCCGGGATGGAAAGAACCCGGCACCGGAAACTGATCGCAAATTAGGAGAGAGTTACGATGTGGGGAAACAAATTGATCCCGTGTCGATTCTCGGCAAACATACCATCATTATAGCTCGATGCAGACGCAATTCAACATTTCAGGAGTTTTGGGGTAGCGTTCCTCTCCACGGCTCTTACCTGACTAATGACTAGCCACATACGATCGCAGCGGAGAGGTCGCGCTGATCGTCATGTACCTTAAGAAGTACTCGAAATACTTCACATCGTGCAACCAACTAGAGGGCCTCGATCGCGGGCGTCTTGAAAGAGAGTGGAGGATTGTGAAGAGATATTTGTTCAACAACAAACGAGGGAACGTATATATATATGTGCGGTTCAGGAGTGCCACAATGTCACAGGTTGGAGGAGCGGCTAGATGTTTGGTAGCTTTTAAGTTCTTAGTGGGTTGGGGAGAAAAATAAGAACATGCATCCTATATGGGGATATTTTACACCCCACATCTTTCGGGTAATGATTGTCTGGAGAAGCCGAACTAAGGGCGAATACTGGCCAATAGTATGTGCCCAGATGGATGGTTGTTGATGGCGAGAAGCACTTTGATTTTCTCCTTGCCGTGATGGGATTTTTTCCGCGAAAAGAAGAGCCTTGTCATTGGCCCGCAGCTAGGCCCTAACTCGATTGAGTTCCATGTGCATCCGACAGCTACCGCAGGATAATTAAGCTACAATAGCTAGACCATAAGTGGTAGTTGGTTAAATTCCTCCTGGTTGAGTAAAATTGTGCCTTGTGCAATACAAGGGCAAATGACTGTTGTGGACAGATGATTGATGTGGAACTAAGCGCCCATAGGTCCCACGATGCAATAGAACCCTGGGGGACACTCCTAACTCTTCCCTCAACGCCCTCAACGCCCACCACGACCGCTATGCCTCCGAACCCCTCGAGTCTCAAGCAAAGGCTCGGTAACTTGTCGCTGGCGACATCTGCACCGTCACCACCATCGTCCAACGGACCGTTTTCTTCATGGCCTTTGAGAGGCGACAAACGAAAACAACTTTTCACGAAATTCACACCTCCATGGGCTAAACGGCCAGAGTCACCCCTGACACATGAATACAGCGATTGGGAAAGGGTGCAGGATGCTATGACAAGGTTGATCTTTCAGGCAGGAGTGGACTTCGAGTACGCGTTGCATCTTCTTGTATCTTGAGACAAACATTTTGATCTGCGAATTCCCTTGCATAGAACTCGGCCAATGTATGTCGATTCTCACAGGTATTATCGGGCATGGAATAACGATCGTTGAGGTAGGGTCGTCGTCAACGCTTCCGCACTGCCTGACCCAGACGAGGTTAATTATGACTTACTACTATCGTGCGTTTGCCACGTTTTTTCACCTGGTGCCTCGGGCTAATATAACGCACCTCCTAGCCGAATACTCTCCTATCTCGACCTTTATGGTATGCTTCGCCATGAAAACTCAATTTTCCAATCATTCATGTGTTCTCAACCCAGTCGAGTCCGACTACACTGTCGTTTGCTTCGCTGCCGGCGGAGGTCATACTCCAGGGTGGAGTTGGGTGTGGAAAGCATATAGAAGTCTCAGTCGCAAGTACCGCAAAAATCTCAAACAATTGGTAAGTCCTTGGTTTCAGATCTTTGGCAATTCCCGCTAATCTATTCCAGTACATCGTCCACACATCCTTCTTCACAAAGAGTACGCGTGCTTTCCTTTGACCTTGTTCCAACCTCTGACATTCCAACAGTGCTTTTCTCTCTCGCAGGCGCAGTTATCAGGTTGGTCCGAACACACTACAGACTCTCCCAGCCAATCACCTGTCGAACATAGCCCAAAATTCTTCCGGAAAATTGTTCACATATCCACTCTCTCCGAGCTCGCTCATCATGTGCCGTTAACTCAGATTGATATCCCTCCTGCTGTCTATCAGTACGTCAATTCACTATTCCCTATCATCCTTACCTTTAACCCTCCGTCTTTGCAGAGAAAACCTGAAGCATGAAGACGAAATCACGCTGCCTATCCCTATCAAGTCAAGCATATTTGGTGTGCCGCTAGAGGAGTTGATGGGATATCATGGGGAGAAAGGCGGGATTCCGCGAGTGGTGAAGGATTCGATACAGTTCCTCCGGGATTCGGGTGTGTTCTAGTTCTACACCGCACCGATTCGGGGATTTCATAACGTTTGTCCAGGCTTGGAGGGGGAAGGACTCTTCCGACGCTCGCCGTCATCCACTATGCTACGCGCTGCGCAGGATGCGTACGACCGGGGTATGGTCATTCAATCCTCCTCCAGACCACCTAACTCACCGTTTACAGGCAATGTCGTCTCCCTCAACAACTTTGGAGATCCGTTCCTTGCTGCTGTACTCATCAAGAAGTATCTCAGAGACCTCCCTGAACCTATTTTCCCCGACCGACTTTATCCCATCATTCGCCGATGTCCGCCACCTACGAGTGACCCTTCGGATATGGCCGCTCTCACCTACGTTCGTGACATCCTCCTTCCCGAACTTGTTCCCTGTGCATACATCCTTTTGAGTAACGTCCTGCGTAAGTTCCACCGGCCCGAAAACGATATTGCTACAGTTTCTTATCAACTAGAACAGACCTCATGCACGAAGTATCCCTCCGCTCTGCCATCAACAAAATGGACGCACATAACTTGACGATCGTACTCTGCCCCAATCTAGTCAAGAGTTCTAACCCGATGCGAGACGTCGCCATGTGCTCCATCCCTGGCGGTCCAACCATCCTTTCATCCAACGTAGCAACCGGCCCTAACAGTGCACAAGCTATCCTTGCCAGCGGTCAATCGCCCGAGGACAAAGATAAAACAACACTGGGGATGGTCATCAAACTCTGTATCCAACGGTACTACGAGGTCTTTGATGAAGTCGTAGATCGGAGCGAAATCGTGTCGCCTAGCCGTATCCGGACACTCAATGGCGAAGGACCCTCAAACTCGAATGCGGACCCTAGCCCAAGTCCAAGTCCGGCTCCTACACCTGGACCGAGACCCATCTTACCGACGCACTTGACAATTGATGGAGACAGAGAAGATGAGGCAGATGAGGATATTGATGATACAATGCTTGTTATGCCTATCGAGCCTGGTATGGGTCCAGGCAAGCATAGGAGTAATGCTTCTGTCCAATGGGCAAAGGGCATGCAACGTCCCGGACTCCCTGCGCCTGCATCTGCCGCAACTGCGTCACCTGTATCACCGCCGAGTGCATGGTCAGACAAGAAACACCGAACGCAACTCTCAGGTGGGAGTAGTTCATCTTCACCAGGTGGTCGTTCGGTGCATACGAGTGCATCTGGAGCTGGAAGCGCGGGGATGCCGTATCCGACGATGGGGAAGGCTAAGTCGATAGTTAGTATTGAGGGCGGTAGCGGGACTATCAGTGCGCGAGGAGGGAGAAAGGGGTCGATTGCTGTTGGGAGGGGTACGACAAGGAAGAGTGTTGGTGCTGGTGTAGAAGCGATGGGGATTACTGCTGAAGGATTCTTTGCACCGCCCAGTACTTCACCGACGGCTAATGGAAGGAGGGGTGGCAATTCGGGTGCTTCGTGATTCATGGGGGCTGGGAAGGTTCCATTGTCGGTGGTGTGGATTCGTTCAGGCTTCGGATATCGAACATCTATGATTGTATAACCTGATTCTCCTTCTCTACCCTCGTTTTTTTTGACTGGATTTGGACTCTATATCGTCTTCAGAGGAGCAGGTTTTCCCGGTATCGACGCTTATCGGGTTCTGTACTGATACTATGCATTTATACCAACCACAATTACTGGGGTGTAGTATATGGGCACCGGTGAAAGTCTCAGTCTCAAAGCTCGACCCCTTGAACGCCTCATCATATCTAAAGTGAAGAGTCACTTCTCCGCCTTTTCACCTTTGGAGTCCTCGCTGACTGGATATGCTGGTGGTGACGAATCTGCATTCACTTAATACTCTTCGTGACTTCAAAGTCGATGCCACTTACCACGCTTCGAGACCTTATCCCATCTCTCGTTTTGCGTCGAGGCCGAAAAGGCGGGTGACGAGTCCCAGATTGCATTTGGATAATTCATGCCTAGGCTACTGGGACCGACACTTGAATACGACGTGGGCTTCCATTCCTTCGGACTACGTAGTTGAATTTCATCAAAATTCCTGTTAAAGGTTGGCTTGCGGGATGCACAGTATGCGCGCGGAGGGATAGTTGTATGTTTGAACGAGGTTTCGGGGGCGGTTATTAAGGAAGTGTCAAGAGAGGCGTTGGGGAAGGGACGTCCTAAGAAAAAGACATATTTTTGAGCGGTGTGCGGATGAATTGGGGGGACTGACTCTTACCGGAAGCGGCTGACAGATTGGCGGAAGGGCAGTCACTAGATCTTTGAGGTAGGATGGTTCTCCTGCGTGCCCGTCCTCGAACCTGTATCGATTTCTTCTTTAAGTAAGCGCCATCAACAGTGGATGTTCGGACGTACCATCCAGAAAGTAAGGCCGAGTACTAACAATGCGAATACTGAAACAGCATAAACAAATGTCAGTGATTGACTGGATGGCGAGCCGTGACTGTATGCGTACGCCATAGCCCGAGATCGATGGGGCATAATTTGAACCATCCAAACCATTCCTTACAAACTTCCTTGTCTCCAGAAGCGGCGTCTGATCCAGTGAGTTGGTTGATAACATATCTCGTGGATGGGTCTATGGTATTTCGCCTTGGAAGGTGATTGACGCCACCAGCATCTGGCAGTGATTTGAGCAGAAACGGCATTGTGGTCACTGAAGGTTGGGTGCCAAATGACGGGTGGAGAGCTCGGATGAGAAGGAAGAGTAAAGAGGAGTGGAATGAGTTAGATGGGGAACCTGGCTACATTTTATGGAGTTTCTGTTACTTGTAGCATCGTTGGAGGCTGACAGATGTACATCATGTATGGAGGAAATTGCCAACTAAATGGCCATGTTGGTCGATCGTTATTTTGGTCAGACGGCGCAATTTCGACACCTGAATCAGTCTTGGGCTGACTAGGGCGCTGGAAGGAGTGTTTTCTGTAAATGAGTCTGACGCTCAATTTCCGGAACTGACCTCACTCGAGAGGCCCCTATTTCGTTCATTGCATCGGTCCGATGTTCCGCCCTAGTCCCGGCGCACACGTGACGACAGCAACGGTTCGAACCTTGTCAGGTACAACTTTGCAACTAGTCAATTGTTTCCCTCCTTGAATCCCTCTGAAGCACTTCTCCGTGGCAGCTAACGGTTGTTACAGCTGTTTTTCAACAGAGATTCAAAGGAATGCATGAGACTATTTTTTCATCCCTCGACATCACCTCACTAAAATTCAATATCCCTGGCATCAAAATGCCTCGTTGCCCACTCATGATCGAATCCTGGAGAAGGATCTCCCTAAGTTGGATTTCTTTCTCAGCGAATCTCTTCGCACAATCGGAAGAACTTTTCGAAATGCATAAACCTACATAAGACCCGAGGCATACGAGCAACTACCTTGACCCATTAGACCTTCAAGCTGATCGTTTCGCCTGCCGAAGGTATATCTGAAACTTGAGGACAAGGACTGGGCCTTAATCTGCACTTCTCTCTATCAAACACGTGGCCACCTCACTGTTGTACGTTCGTTATCGTTGATTGTGACCGTTAGCGACAACTAACGGTGGACCCGACATGTGCACGATGTAGCCTCGTGGACACCTATATATCGTCATAAGTCTCCCCCGACTCCTCGTCTTACCAAACGCCACATCTTTCCCGAGCCAGGATGTTCTGGTGTATCCCGCTCCCTTTCTCGCGCGGTAGTCCGGCGCGGCAAACAAAGTCGCCTTCGTCCTCCCCAGCACGGACGAAGCCGATATCTAATCCCCTAGTGCTGGAGGACCAGACCCGAAGAATGCAATTTCAGAGACACCATCCCGACGCTGCAGCAAGTGGTGGGCTATCTTGCATACTTACTCGATGGCCTCATTGATACTGACAATGACATGTTCCTCATTGATGCACTGACAAACTTCAGATTCAGGACCCTTCTATCTCGTTCCTAACAAGCACGGACCCGGAAAATCTATCATTCGCCGAACACCTGTTTCTCCGCCTCCGGCCCCGCCCGTCGAGGACGACTACGACAACATCACACAAGCACCGACCACCATGGCTCAGAAGGCCGATACAGAGTGGGCTGGACGAGCACGAGGCTCCCCCACTTTGGAAGACAACTTCGACGCAGCTACATACACAGCACCGGGTGGTGGTGATAGTAACACTGATTCGGCCTGGCGTACCCCTTCAAATCGTACGCGTGATCGAGTCCCACCACGAGCGCCTATGTCCCCCAAAGAACGCTACTTCCCCACAAAGGCGAGCACAAACTCGCCCAGCCCTGCTTCGGGGTCAAGAACTGTGCATGATACACTGGAAAACTATGGGGACTACGGAATGTACATGCAGGAGATGGAGAGAGTATTTGGACCGCAGGGAGAAGTAGAAGCGGGTATGGAAAGGAAGATCCCGGACATGGATCAACTCCAACGCAAGGAGCTGGCAAGGATTAAAAGTCGAGAGGTCACCAGGAACAACCCGATGACGCGATCCCCCAATCCAGGTCACACAGTCACTTACCACAGTCGTTTCGATACTGGTGCTCATTATGGGTTCGATTCCGGCAACCGCGGTCGAAGAAGAGGTCCACGAGCTGGTCGAGACTACGAGGTCGTGAACCGAAAGGTTGTCGAAGACACGCCAGAAAAGACCGTTACGATCGCGACATGGCGGGAACAGGTCGCGAGGGAGACAAGCCCACACGATCTCGAAACGATGAGCATACATTACATGGGCCTGGAGGATTATGCTGCCGCAGAACGGACGATGACGGAGGTGGATAGCAACGTTCAGAGTGCCCAGAGAACGCTACACGAAACCGCGAGGTCCGATAGCATCCGGAGCACGCGACCAGCTGGCGAGCCTTCAAAAGACGTCATCCCACCGCCAGCCGCCGACTCTGAAGAATCGACATCACCTATCGAACCTGAGGTATGACCCTTCGATCTGAATCAATCATATATCACCTAAGCTATACACATAGGCTCGCCCACCCACACCACCTCAAAAATCGTCAAGCAATCTTCAGCAAGCGCGCTCGGTATCATCGCAATCGCATAATCACTCAACGCCGCCACGCATAGCTACTCCCGAACGGTCCCCAATGCTCAAAAACAATCCTCGTTCTCCGCGTAGTGGTACGCGAAGAACGATGCAGGTGTTCCACGAACCCCCTCCTCTGCCCGAGATACCTCGGTCACCCAGTCCGGTTCATCCCCCGCCAAGCGCCTTCACCTTCAATGTCCAATCATCCACCCCAACAGGTGCCAACCCGAGCACTTTTGGCATCAGCCACAATCCGCAGTCACCTTTACAAGAGTCAACACCTATCAGGGCTAGCATGTCGCCTATTCCCTTTCACCCAAGACAGTCCCAAGGAAGCACGATCAGCAGTATCAAGTCCGAGTCCGCTCTCGGATTCGAACAGCTTCTGGATTCCTGTGAGCCTTCTCTGTTACATATAGCCCCGGTGTTGGTGCGATTAGGGATTACGAAAGTGGAACACTTGAAGGCTGTTACACGTCTCTCGGAAGAGATGCGAGATCGGGAGGTAAGAGAGGAGGCTCTGAGGATGGGTGTTACGGTGGTTGAGTGGGCGATTTTGCTGGACAAAGTCAGCATGCTGTAGTGTTTCTTTTTTTTTTTCTTCATGCGCAATGTGGGTATAATTTATGTGACTCATCGTTGTATTATTGGTATAATCTTGATGACGCATCTTACGAACTTTGCAAGGATCAACACACTACAGGAACGAATTCAGGCTCCGGTCGCGTATGAATGATTCGCACAGGTCCCAAGCCCCTTGAAACTCTGCCCTAGAAAGATACCGAAGATCGATCGGAAGAACCTTGGCAAAAGCTCAAGCCACACCGTTGGGACGCGGCCAGACAATGCAAAGCTATCCTGTTCATCATTTTTTGTTCGGAATCCTGCTTCTTTTGGGAGACCCAATTTTGAGTCCTCTTGAGCCAAAGTGGGTATGACATCACCTGCCAAAACGTTCAAGCAAATGGGTGACACACGTATACGTTATGGAGAGGGCGTGAACCCGGAATAAAGATCGCGAAGTGGATATCCCCCCGGATTTTGTGAAATCCCACTTGCGTTAAAGAATACAAGTCACCTAAGAATAGTCCGGGTCACGGGATCGTTCTGGGTTAACACAGGTCTTCCGGTGTAGTGATCATGTCTGTACAGAGGAAATTCCTTTCATCTTGTTGCGTGGATTCGAAAATAAGTTTCGCAAGTTGTGAGTTTCTCCCCATCCTGATGCCTGGAATAAGGTAATGTATGCACGCTCAAACCATTGCCGGATGTTCCCCCTCTCTAACCCACTTTTAATTAAAGATATTATCCTTACCTATTCTTTGATTGCGACCCCAAGTGTGTGGTGATTATTTAGTCGTGACAGTATTCCGCGTGGGGCTGGGTTGCTGTCAGGGTGCAGTCAGTCTATCCCAGTGAGGGAACTTTTGGAGGCGGCTGTAATGGCAGACTCGAACGATGAAGGACCCTCGCGGAAGTGTTCACTGGGAAACCAGACAAAACAATTTCATAAGGAAACGGTGACATCTATCAGCCGGAACTTCAAGTGGAGAGACATTCGTGAAACCTGTGCTTCGAGGGATCCCATTATGTGTTGGGACATGAATTCGGCAGATTCTACAACTTCGACTGACGCATTTGTAAGAATCGCTTCTCATATTGGTCCTGAAGTACCCTCCTCAACGTCTTCCCGGTAGCTGATTTGGGGATCTGTTTATGAAGGGTTAGCACAACTGCAAATTGAGAGAGGATGATTAATCACCTCGTTGACGGCTTCTATACCACCCCTCAACCATTTATATCGGCTCAAATTACTTTTGTGCCAGGCTTCTAGCTCTCTTATCACGGCAGACGCTCCAAGCGCCTTCCCATCATCACTCAATACGATCCATGCACGAGGAACTTTCTCATCACTAGTGCGGCCTCCACTGACTCCAGCAACAGAAACATCCGAAATCAGTTTCTTGGGATGCGCCATTAGTACTTCCTCAATTTCCACCGGAGAAACTTGTGCCCCAGAGATCTTGAGGGTATCCTGAAGAAAGCCGTTACCAACAAATGTTTACCTTAGAGCAGAGACTTGTACCTTTGCGCGGTCCGCATAACTGAGGGGATCAAGACTGAGTTTCCGTACTGCAAGCAGAATCAAGGCGAAACAACTCACTAGAAATATTGATTCTTGTCAGCTCTGAACCTATCTCCAGTACGAAGCCATCCATCTACAAATGTCTCACTGTTCTTCTTTGGGTCGTTCCAGTACCCTAGAGCGACATTTTCTCCGCGAAGCCAGAGCTCGCCTACCTCATTCCAATCAGCTTCAGTACCATCCTCACGAACGATACGTGCTTCCATTCCAGGGAGGAGAACACCAGTCGCCATGGTATTCTCCTTGAATCGCCCACCTAGAGAGCCCGGAAACGGCTGCATAAAGGCTGCAATGGTCTACAAAATTATCCATCATCTTTGCTCACTTGTGTTTGGGATGAACATACGCATTCGGATAACCCGTAAACTATACGACTAATAAGTCCCGAACTCATTGGTTATGATATAATAAACTCACTTTCAGAGAAGTGGACTTCCTTGGATGCCAATGATACCAGCTTGGTCAAGAACCGGCGTGGAAGGTACGCGGCGCCGCAGGCGATAGAGTGAAGCGAGCTAAAGTCGACCTTGTCCACCATGGGATGGGTCAAAAGCTGTTGTGCTAGCGACGGAACCAATCCAATATTGGTGACTTTGTACCTGTATGATAATGTGAGCTCGAGAGTATATATGCAACCCGGTTGGAAATCTGTTTACCTAGGGATAGCCTCCAGAACGGCCGCTACGTCCCATCGAGGAAGAATAATGAAACGGGATGGAACCAGGAAAGAACGCAAGCAGTAGTTGTGCAAGCCGGCTGCGTGATGCATCGGTAGGAATGCGAGAAAGACTGGGAGCCCATCCGGAGTAGGGGAGGTGGGAGGCTAAAAGACGTGAGGGATCAACGACGACTAATGGAACGGATACCATGAGGCTCACCGGGCTGACTTTGGCTCTCGCTTCCGACAGCGCGATACCTTGCATGATGGAGCAAAGGATATTCCCATGGGATACCGTGACAGCTTTCTGCATCGTCAATAACGGGACGTGCAACCATTAGCGACTAAAACTGACCTTTCGGTAATCCACTTGTACCGCTTGAGAATACCAGGTAAGCGATGGTATCCTTGGGCACTATGCGAGCCTTTTCTTCCGGGATCTCCTTTGTTTCGACGTCTCGAATGAAAGACTCAACACACTTCTGTCCCTTAACGTCCTCGTTCATGAGATATATGTTGTCCTTCGGCATTCCCAATTCCAGGGCGATGGGAAGAGCTCCATCAAAGTACTGGGGTGCGACAAATAATCGAGTTGCTTTGGAGAGTGAAAGGGCGTGACGCAACTCGAAAGGCGTCGAATGACATGAAATGAGAACATAGGGGACTGCAATTTTCAATAAAGCCAATGAAAGTGTCACATAGTCCTGTAGAAAGTAGTCAGTACCTCCAATCCAACTGGGAGGGCTCAAGCACTTACAGAGGAATTGTCACTCATGATTCCAATAATTTCCCCAGATCCAGGACCCAGTCCCAGTCCTCCTGACAATACCGGGGCCCCCAGAACTGTTGCTATATCGTTGATCCTCTTGAGTAGCTGACGGAACGACCAAGTTCTTCCTCTAGTGGGCTCTACGTGAGCTGTGTAGTCAGGCCATGCGTCCTGATCCGAACGTTCTGCCAAGACGGTGAACGCATTGAGGACTGGTGGGCATGGAGGAATCTCTGGGTAAAGCGACTTGAGATGCATATTAGGAGTCGAAGGTTCCTTGATGTAGTAGTAGTGATAGAAGGATGATTCAACTGCAATCTATAATAACGGCGCGCTGCTTAGCCCCTCATGTGAGAATCGAAGTCGGAGATGACGAGTAGCCGGCCCAATCCGTCAGATGAGTCTGAGCGCGTCCCTATTTTACGACGTCGCAGGTACAGAAACAGCGGTTGGAGCCTCCTGGAGAAGTTCCAAGTCAGTCGACGCCTTTGGCCCGGACATACGTATATTACGGTATACTTCGCCATCAGCGGTCGGATAAAGAATGTAGCTGGTCTGGTGCACCACGAGCGGCGGCCATCAGATTTGTAACCTACGATGGAAACAATGTAGTATGTAAGGGTTGGCCTTGTTAGTTGATGCCAACTGAAGACATACCCGTGGGAGATATTTGAGCACCTAAACATCAGCAGCCTTTCAACCTCCTCGCCCCTCTGGCTATCGATCTACTTGTGACGGCCGCGGTCTCTAAGCTCCCGGATCGCCGTATCACGAAGGTGCCGGGGACACCACTGCTGAATGACTGGGAAGGTGCGAGAGTGTGTCTCGTCTAGGGGGGGTAGACAGGTCGTAGCAATATGTATTGAATTAAAAGAAAGACGGCACTATGATCAGGCGGAAGAGGAACGCAGTCGGGCCGCCCCGTAACGCGTGTCGCTCACTTGTGTCGGGGCTCTCAAAAAGGGGAATGGGCGGACAGGTTATAAAAAGGTGGATACAGGCGAGAGATAGTAGGAGTTTCGAATTTCGAATATATCACGAGACTTCAGACATACATCATCACGTGGCCCTCAGACGAGAAACTATCTGAAACTACACCTCGCTCGTTCCTCGCTAGGTGTACCATCATGAGCTCCCAATCGGACTAGGTATACGTGCTGGAGCGCTTAAACTTGCGTGGTATCGGTGGTTGGGTCCAACTGAACTCTCAGGCTTTTAAATACGTCTCCAGTCGTCGATGCTGCTCTACTAGCGTTACTTGCACCCCTTAGTTCAGCGTATCGACTCAATGCCTGTTCCATCGGTTCTCCTAGTACTGATCCAGGAATAAGCTGTTCTCCAGGCTACTGACTCCGCCAAAGCTTATACCGTGTTGTCAATAATCAATAGGGTACCCACAGGCATACATACGTCGAGCAGGGAAATATAAGCACATCTGACTGGATGAAATTCCCATAATACATTCCCATCCGTTGGGTGAGCCGGGGCCAGTCACAGTTGTCCAATATCACCGGCCCTAGACCAACCCAAGGCGATACAATACGCTATCCATTTCTAAGTCGTTTTTGTGGTTCCGCAAAAGACCTGCAAGGTTTTTAGTCCTCACGATAATTCAAACAACTGACATGTGAGGATTTTTCACGCACCCCGAGATAACAGACAAACACTCGCGCCACCTTCACGCCATCAAGCTCCAACTCGCCGACTGCGTACACATATTGCGAGTACTGTTTAATGTTAGTTCCCCCTCCCGGGCGTAAGTAGACGGTGCTATTGAACGCATGCAGCCAATTGTCAGCTGTGGTTATCTTGGTAAACTCAACCACATCATCACGTATTTTCTCCCATATTTTATCTCGACGGGAGTGAGGATGATATTACAAATGCAGGGACAAGCATGTACGTACTGTTTGCGAATGCGGGGAATGCTCGGCTGTCCTTCCTATTACACGTGGTGGGACTGTCAGCGATGGACACGCATGCAAACCGCCAACATGGACATACAAGAAGACCTCTGCGTTGAGCCAACTCTCGACCTCCTGTACTGAAGCCGGGTAATGGCTTGTCTGGAGGAGTTCCTCATAGCCTCGGATGCCGCCTCCGGGTTTTTTGTCAGGAGGATTGGTTTGATTTCCATTATAGGCAAAGCCGAAGTTGGTGTTGAACTTTTGCCTGGCGTACTCGAACAACGTATCCTTCAGACTGAGTAGGTCGGTCCCCGACGAAGGCGGCCTCTGGACATTGCTTTAGTCAAAGAGAGCGTAGATCTACGAGTGACGGCGCGGATTACCTGGAGTTCCTCAAGCATTTTATTACAAAGAACTTGGAAGAGACGTCGTGTCGCTCTTTGTTCTGCTGGAACCTCCTCGTAAAACATCTGATTTTGTGAATCAATTGCGCGGATCTTTGCATGTTGATTGTGGCTTACGGTTTGAATGAATATGTATGTCACAGGAACCTTGACGCCAACAGAGTTCGTCAGGTACTGGTACCACACCATCATGATACTCTTTTGTCGGACCGGATTGAGGGTAGGATCCGCGGGCATGTAGAGCTTGTCGATGTTGCTGGTAATCCAGGCGTTTTGAGACGCCGCAGAGAAGACCTTAGTCAAATCCTCGGTCAAATCCTCGAGGGCCTTTTCCTTGACCGACGCAACCGGCACATCAAGCCCACTAGTAAAACAAGGGCATGGAATTATCAGGTTAAAGGACAGAAAATCAGAAACATACCTGAACAGGCCTTGCTCTACTGCGGTCTTTAGGTAATCCCGACTTGGGTTCACCACAGGAACGTACACCAACTGTGTATTGGACTTGAGATACGCAGAGGACACACCGTCGGCGTACCACGAGTCTGGCGGCGCTGAGCCATACGCGAAGCCAAAGGTGTTCGGGAAGATGCCAGTTGCGTTCTGCTTGAGTGTGTCCGATAGTTCTTGATCAATATTTGGAGTATCTACACCAACGAGTTGAGCAGCGGAAGTGAACGCATCGCGCCGGATCGAGTCTCGGAGCCCCTTAGTGTCCGACTGCACTCTGAAAAATGCCTTTCGAAGCGAAGATTATGCGACAGCAATGCAATGAAACGATAAGGGCGTACAGCAATATAATAAATCATAGAAAAACCAGCACGAAGGCCATCGTTCGTGAGGGCGCCGGTCACGTATAGGAATATCACGTTGCACCTCCAGTCGCCTTGATCTCCGACAGCGGAATCGTACGTTTGATTCAAAGGTACGTAACCCCACGTTGGCTTTGCATTGTCATTAATAAGTTTGCTGACTGTGTCGATCAAATCAACAGTCGCTTGACCTGCATGATGTTGTTGAAATATTGAAGCGTATTCGGGAATTGATCTCACGTTCCACCCAAGTCGGTAGATCCATTTTGCTAATATACGACCACACTGTAAGCTATGCTTTGGTAGTGCAGTATGAGAGCATACCTGAAGGGACCTGTCTGGATGTACTCCGAGACCTGGTCTTCTAATGGAGTGCTGATGTTGCAGAGGCTGCTCGTAACCTTGGGCAATCCAATTGCCCCAGGAGGGTGGCACTGCTCGGGCTGGTCGCTATACGAATAATTGAAAACTTTAGCAAACACCATCTCGGCTCCTCTCCTCGTCTGATCGTCGATTGTAACCCCCGCTACTGTCTGCTTGAACGGGAGGATATCTGTCACATCATCTACTAGGCCAACCAGGGCAGCGGTCTGCGGGGACACCTTAAACCATTCCCGTCAGCAGCGTGAGAGACAAGAGGAAGACGAGAAATTCACAGCCTTTGGAGCGAAGAGTGAGGCAAAGAATTCATCTCCAGTGTCACTGATCTCTTCTTTGACATTCTCGTCGATGTCTTCGTCGTATGTTTCAATCGTGGAAGAAGTGTTTCCCATAATTCTGGTGGGATGGGGGTTACGAAGGATGCAAAGCTCTGTGGAGGGAAGAGGCCACAGAAATACGTCCCAGATCTTTATACGGGCCGGCCATGCAGCGAACTCGTTACGAAATAGAACTTCAGGAAAGGTTCCGGAAGGACAAGCTAGGACCCCAGCTGAGGAGCATTCTGGAGCATCTTGTACTAGAACCTCGGGCGATGTCAACGTGGAAGCCGAGTGTCCATGTGACGACGCGGTACTCTGGTGGTGTTTCGTTTAGGGGGAATGGACATTTATAGGGGATAAGTATTGTGTTGCGGGGCCGTAGTTACTCGAGCCAGGGAATAAGCACTGGACTACTAAGTACTGAGTAGTGAGTGTCCGGTCTTGCCTAGTTCTCGGGCCTCACGCTCTAAGCTCGGAAATCGCAGGACTGCAGCTCGCGAGGAATTTTGGAGACTTGTGGGAACGGTTGGATATCAGGCCTCAGCCATTGGAGTGAGCTAGAAACACCGCCTAGCACGAGAATAGTTCCTGTATAAGTGCACAACGGCGTTGGGGACTATTTTGAGGATGGTCCCAACGTGTAATCATCCGTGGCGATAGCACAAACTACCTTTTAGGTCGCCTATCCTGGATAAAGAATCATTATCAGTGACCGACGTCATTTGGCTTCATCCGCACACGGAGGGATATTTCAAGCGGCTATTAGCTTCGGTGCCAACCGAGGAACTGACACCACATCCCCCGCCATTAAGAGCTGGTTTCACTTACGCCTAATCAAAACCACATGATTCACCAGCTGAGTATTTCTGTACTATGCAATCGTATGCGGTGTAACTGACCCCTCACTGCGCTAGCCACAAAGCCCCGGAGGGCACAGCGGCCACAAGCCGTTTCTCAGGTTGGGGGTATGAAGGAAAGGTGTATTGTGCCAGGATAGCATTTGGTACTAACCTCCTTCTCCATCCAAAGCCGTTGACGCCTTTCAAGCATTGATAGAGAAAAACTATAAAAGGTCCGGTGTAGCTGTCAGCCCACATGGTCAACTGGCACGAACCGTTTGTCCATGACAAAGCTGCTCCTCATGCAATCTTTGAGAGGTTAATGGTTCACCTGTGGTCCACCTTCGTTCTGCCTTTTTACACACTGTCAACATCAACGTCAACTCCAACGTTCGTGTTAGTGTTCACCAAAGTGTAGTTGGGATACTCCTTGATCCCACCATGCAGGAGCCTGAGAGATCTGGGGTCTATGTACGATCTCGAATGACGATAGATATGCGTTTGTCACGTGTGGAATGGAAGTAATTGACGTGAGAGATCAGGATTATGCCTCCGACTGTTTGATCACCCCCAGAGTTGTATTATAGAGCGGCTAGTGCTCAAAATGTGTCGAAAGGTAGGTTTATGGTATAGATTCTGAGTGTAGAGTCAATTCATTCCAGTGAGCGAGAGTCTCGGGATCGGCTGCAACAGGGGGAACAAAGGAACTCAAAATTTTGCGGTGATATCTATCAGTCCAAATTCCCTCACGTATCATGGCCAGCGTCATGCAGCACAGTTTGTGCGAGACAATTTATGAAACTTACAACTGCCAGCCGTCCTATTATACAGACGGAGCAGCGATACCAACATACTCTACAACTTGGACTGACGATTTTGTGAAAATCGTTTCTCATATTGATCCTGAAGCACCCTCCTCAACGTCTTCCCACTAGGCGACTTAGGGATCTGTTCATGACAGAGTCAGCATGGATGCATACATAATTTATATCTTCATGAAAACAGAAGTTACCTCATTGACGATCTCTATGCCACCCCTCAACCACTTATACCGGCTCAAATTGTTTTGGTGCCAAGTCTCCAACTCTTTTAGAACCGCAGAATGTCCAATTATCTTCCCACTTTCGCTCAATACGACCCATGCACGAGGAACCTTCTCATCGCTCGTTCGACCTCCGCTGACTCCCGCAACAGAAACGTCCGAAATCAGTTTCTTGGGATGTGCCATAAGTACTTCCTCGATTTCTACGGGAGAGACTTGTGTGCCAGAGACCTTGAGGGTATCCTGAAGAAAGCCGTTACGATAAACGTCTACCATAGGATGCAGATCCGTACCTTTGCGCGATCTGCATAACTGAGAGGATAAAGATTCAATTTCGAACCTCAAACAATGCCAACGCCAGCCAACTCACTAGAAATATTGATCCTCGTCAACTCTGAACCTATCCCCGGTACGAAGCCATCCATCCACGAAGGCCTCTTCGTTCGCCTTGGGATTATTCCAGTATCCTAACACGACGTTTTCTCCGCGAAGCCAGAGCTCGCCTGGTTCATTCCAGCCAGCTTCGGTGCCATCTTCGCGAACGATACGTGCTTCCATTCCAGGAAGAAGAACACCAGTCGCCATGATGTTTTCCTTGAACCTCCCGTCCAGGGAGCCCGGAAAGGGTTGAAAAAGGGCCGCTATGGTCTGTGTATCGCTTACAGGCTTGCTCCTTATTTGGATAAACAGTCACATACGCATTCAGATAATCCGTAACCTGCAGAACGCATCAGCCTTCGCATTGATCGGTTGTATCAATCGTACGGAATCAGACGCCACCTTCCGTGAAGTTGACTTCTTTAGGTCCTAGCGATACCAGCTTGGACAAAAACTCGCGTGGAAGGTACGCAGCACCACACGTCATAGCAAGGACTGAACTGAAGTCGGTTTTATCGACTTTGGGATGAGTCACAAGCTGTTGCACTAGAGATGGAACCAGCCCTAGAGTGGTAACTTTGTACCTGTTCGGTATGATGAGCTCGCGTGTATATATAACTGAGTGGAAATCATGTCTACTTCGGAATAGCTTCCAGCACGGCCCCCACGTCCCAGCGAGGAAGAATAATGAAACGGGATGGTACCAGGAAAGCACGTAGGCAATAAGAGTGAAATCCGGCTGCATGATGCATTGGTAGAACCGCGATAGACACTGGGATTCCATCAGGAGTAGAGGGGGTGGGGGGCTGGAAGACATGAGCGGATCAACGGAGATTGAAGGGACGGATATATGAGGCTCACCTGGCTGACTTTGGCTCTCGCTTCCAAGAGTGTGATACCTTGCCTAACGGAGCAAAGGACATTCCCATGAGAGACCATGACGGCTTTCCCGTCGTCAATAGGGGGTGTATGATTAGCTAGGGACTCGGACCAACCTTTCGGCAATCCACTTGTACCGCTTGAAAATACCATGTAAGCGATGGTGTCCTTGGGCACTATACGAGCCTTTTCCTCGGGTATCTCCTTTGTCTCGACGCCTCGAATGAAGGTCTCGATAGTCTTCTGTCCCTTGACGTCCTCGTTCATGAGATATATGTTGTCTTTTGACATTCCCAATTCGAGAGCAGTGGGAAGAACTCTATCAAGGTACTGGGGTGCGACAAATAGTCGAGTTGCTTTAGACAGTGAAAGGGCATGGCGTAACTCGAAGGGCGTGGAGTAACATGAAATAAGGACATAGGGAACCGCAATTTTCAATAAAGCAAGTGTAAGTGTTACATAGTCCTGTAGAAGCCATTGAGCCATTCCATTCGATTGGCGAAACCTTCGTCCACTTACAGAGGAGTTGTCACTAATAATCCCGACTATTTCTTCTGTTCCAGGACCCAGTCCTAGTCCTCCCGATGAGATTGGTGCACCCAAGGCCGTTGCTACATCGTTGATCCTTTTGAGTAGTTGACGGAACGACCAGGTCCTTCCGCTGGTGTGCTCTATGTGAGCGGTGTAGTCAGGCCAAGCATCCTGATCCGGACGTCCTGCCAGAGCGAGATATACGTTGAGAGCCGGTGGACATGGAGGAATCTCTGGGTACAACGACTTGAGATACATGCTGAAGAGCTAAGGTTTCTTTGACGTAGCGGTGCAAGGATAGCTGCACTACAAGTCACATTAACGGGTAGCACCGTTGAACCTTCTTGTGTGAGAATCAGGTTCGGATATGGTGCATAGCCGACCTGGATCATCAGATGAAACATGCCCCAATGACTCCCATTCTGCTGTGATGCAAGAATAGAAGCATCGACTGACATGTCCTGCAGAAATTCCAAATAAGTCAACAGCCTACTCGTGAATGCACGTATAACATACCGTCACAGTTAAGCGAGGTAGCTAATTGGTTCCTTCTGCAACTAGGAGCGTTTAGCTCTCACTCCTTCCAAGCTACTTCCGCGACCCTAGATGGAAGCGCGCTCATAGCGTCTAATTGAAAAGTTTCCCGCTACGAGTTCATCACCCCTGCGACATTTATTGACACCGAGAATGTCTGTCCAGAAACACTCTATGGAGCAATTGGATTACCTCTGTGAAATGGCACCTGGTCAATGTCAAGGCAAGAGTAAAACTAACGCACCGGGGACAGTGGTCGAGGAAGAAAGCGTGTATAACGTCAATGATAACTTAAGTTGAACATTCCAGCGTCGCTAGACCCTGATTCAGATAAGACTCCGGCCCGGATCTTCCTCCGTCAAATCCGTCCGTTATCAAGACCACTGCACCGAAGGACTGGCACTTATATCTTCGATGTGGTCCCCGCTGAACTCTAATTTCTCCCTTGTGTGGGCATCCTAGTCGTGTGACCTCAATAGAGGAGGGGACTTGATCTCTTATATGCTGGCAATGCGTATGGCTTTCACGAGGGGAATCCGTTTGACAGTATTCGGTCGTTCGCTGCTCCTTATCTCATGCGAGTGAGTTTACTTGTCTCTTGAAATCGACTTCTCGTTAATCTCTGTCACGCCAGAATCCTAGTCAATGCCATATGTTGGGCTGTCGCTGGCATACTCTTCCATGAACGAGCGACGCGAAACAACTTAAGCTTAGCCCTTCTAGCATGGGTGCGTCCAGATTAGACTTGACCTTGCGACCTGCATGCTCATATATATGTGCAGACTCTGGGGCTTAGACATGGTGCGTACCCTAATCTAGGGTCGATATCTCCTGAAGTTCATCGGTTCACAAGCTCTCGACGCCGATCACATCAGGTGTGAACGAATCTCACTACTCGCCCAAGCCTGAACTGAATTTAGTAGTGCCATAGACAATGCGACGAGGTCCCTCATCAACATGGGACTACTCCCAATTACTTGTGGACTGTTTTTCTCCTTAGGGCACAGTACCATTGTGATCGTCGTGGTACGTGACATGCTTGTCACCTAATAAATGTAGCTAAATACACCTCTGCAGACTATCGCAATTGCAATATCTACCGATGTCTACAACCACATATCTGGTGTCGGCGAGATAGGCGGTATCGTTGGTGAGTACCCTCTACTCTGCGATCTAAAGGCGTTCCGACACGACGAACTTCAGGCGCTGCTGTCAGCGGGTCCTTCCTGTTCATTGTCGGCCTAGCAAACACGTTTATCCTCTGGCGCATCCTGTGCCAGCGACGCAAGGTATAGTATTTCAACTGTCCTAGCACTCGTCTCAACATTTGTATAGAACAACCAAAGGGTCGAACGCATAAAGCAAGGAGAAGTCGTCGAAGACGAACCACCACAAGGGCCCGAAAAGAACTCGATGTTCATGATGAGAATTCTGGGTCCCGTTGTGACCTTTGTCAACAGGCCATGGAAGGTATCCCTCAGCACCCGCGTTGTCCTCTTCGTTTCCTCATATGCTTACCACACAACAGATGTACCCCGTCGGAGTTCTCTTTGGATTCGGTCTGTCATCTCCACTCAACCTACGTCCCCACTCCATCTAACTCATCTTTCAAACAGGTTTCGACACCGCGTCATCCATCGCTCTCCTCGCCATCTCCGCCATCGCCAAACAGCAATCGGGAGGACACAGTATACCCTCTTCACACATCATCATCCTCCCCGTACGTCTCCTCCCTCCCCTTCACCCCCTACCAAAATACCAACTTAAAGACCACGACAGCTCCTATTCACATCAGGAATGACTCTCGTCGACTCCCTAGATTCAATCCTCATGCTCTACTCCTACGCCGGCCTCCTCGAAAACCCTCACCGATGGCGAATAATCGAACGCAAAACCACACCAACACCAACAGAACCACCGAACGTCGATCCGGAGAGCACTAACACCAACAAGAAGAAAGAAATCGACGTACAAGACACCCTTCCTCTCTCTGATACATCTCAGGAACGCGTCGAGAACGAGACAAAGGCAAAAATGAACGTAATGTCCGGTCTAAGTATCATTCTGACTTTGATGAGTATCATGGTCGCCTTCGCGTACGTATTCGTTGCTTTCCCGTTTCATCCCGCTTCACGATCCCTGATGGAGACAATGGGGTTGATAGGATATCACTGATCACGATCATGAGCCTCATTGGAGAACATTGTTCCCAATGCGTTGCTGCGGCGGAAGCTGAAGATGGAGGTGGGCTGGCAGGTGCTTGGTGGAGAGGTTGGGCAAACGTGTGTATCTTGAGCTCTCGGTTTTATAGTTGAAGGCGACTAATATGTCTTGCGGGATCCAGGCTGGAGAGAATTCTGGTTTCATCGGTGTAGGAATCGTTGGTGCCGTCCTTGTCATAGTCGCGACTTGGTACTCTGGTAAATGGGCCGCTAGACATATCCGACAACGCAAGACCACCAGAGCTGGGAATTAATAGATACGAATCCTATACAAACCTCATAAACGGCAAGTAGGTGTTAGTGGTTGTAATTGAATAATGCATACAACAACAAAATGAAGAATATGTATGATTATATGTCCACAAGTGCATCGACCCAAATAAACTAAAGATATTGTCCGCCACAAACCACGAACTTGCCTTGTCACGCCCATCAAAACAGGTAGTCCGAAAATATCCAAGACAGAGCAGCAATCGTACAAGACATCCACAATGACGTTCCACTCATCAAACCATTCGACAACGCAGACCCAGACTTGCGTGGACCATTCAAAGAGTCAGCATCCCCACTTGGAATCGTCGTCGGTGACAGAGTCAAGGTCGCAGCCGCACTAAGGTGACTAACTTCACTACCGGCAGAAACAGTCACCTGAGGCGCAACAGCCGCGCTAGCAGTTGGAGCAGCATTGATGGTTTCTATCCCGAAACGAGGTCAAAACTGCGACGGAGGAGTTAAACCCGTGGAACATCAAATACTTACGTTCAAAGTTACCTCCATTGTTCAACGCGTCGTTGACGGCCTGTTGATAGAGTTCGTTGGCGTTTGGAGGAACCAGGGAGAGGAATCCGATGCGGGGAGGGTCGACAGAAGGGTGCGTGAGGTTGCCATAATGGAACGCGACGAGGTTTCTATGGAAGTGTTCAGTGGACCTGGGGGGAACCAGGGTAGGGGAGGCGGCACGTACGATCTGAAGAAGGGGTCGCCGAGACTCCAGCGGAAGAGAGCTCCAAAACGAGGGGCATCGGTGGTGACTAGGTTGTCTGCTATGCAGGTTGTAGCATCGTTTTGCTGGAACTGACCAATAAAGTCGCGTGGGTCGATAGGGAACATCTGGTCAACGGCACTCATGTGAGCTCCATCTGGCTCTTCCGTCTAAGTAAAACGCCGCTCACCTTTCCACCAATTTGAAATGCAAGCGTATGAGCATTCTTGCAAGGGAACATAGGCATCGATTCCTCGCTGGAAGGTTGGTAGGAGGGAGAGACTTTGCTTAGAATGTTGTTCACGACATCTTCGGGACCACGAAGAATAGAGTTTCCCTAAAGATTCGCAGCTTGTCAGTTGTGACGGACATAGGCAGGGGAGGGGGAGACATACAGTGTCAATGAGAGCTGAGGTTCTCGTCGAATCAACACCATTGAGCGTTGGGACTGTCGACTCGGGAAGACGTTCCCCGTCAAAGTAGACGGCATCTATGTCGATTTCCCAACGGCTGTCGGACATGCGATCAGAACCTGATCTGTTTCACGGAGTGATAGAAGATGCATACAACGGATATACTTCGTTGGGCGCAAAAGTCGGTGCATTAAGTCCACCTTCATCGGGGGTGTACAAACGCACGGGAACCCAAGTGAGTGAAGAGCTGTCAACTCCATCTGGAAGTTTCCCAACGGTGAGTTGGCCGTGACCGCTGATGTCAATGGTGTTTCGGTGTAGTGTAATCTGGTATCAAGAACATCAAACCATGTGGCGAAAATTCAGATTGCATGACTCACTGCGAACATGGGAGCCTCAAGCGCGCCCGTCATCAGAATTCGTGATAGGAGAGGGCCATGAGTGTATGTCGAAAGAAGGAAGTCGTCAGTGGGATCGATGGGTCCGCTCTGATGGTGGATGGGTAAGTTGTAGAATGAGTTCTGAAAGCAGAACAAGGACCACCTTCGCCTTAACGACAGCCTCCTGAATCTTACTGTATCACCACGTTGAATAGTGGCATTAGTTATAAAAAGGGATCGTAGACAAATATTACACACCTCCCGGCAGGAAATCCCAAACCAAATATGCCCGCTGTATCATAATGCACAACTACATTATTAGTATCGTTGACCGCTCCAAACGCCTGATCCGTCATGGCAACTCCAGCAATAGTGGCAGTATCAAGTCCGACATTTCCCTTCGCAAACGTTCCACTTGAAGAGTCACCATAGTACATAGCGACATCAACCCCCAACGGGCTCCCGTTCCTTGAAGGATATCTCGTAACAGCAGAGTCCTCGCATGTGCCCGTGCGACAGGCATCAGAAACGACCCATAAATCGCTCGATCCCGTATCTGAAAGATCAATGAGCACAGTCTCGCAGTTAACTCAGGGGAAACCTCGCGGACCAAGGTTAACTGCAGCAACTGTATTTCCAAGTTCGATAGGTACGGTATAAAGCCTAACGAGTCCGTTCAATACATAGCCTGTATCACCACAATGCTCGAAACTCACAAATCAACATTATTCCCAAGACCAGCCTGCCCACTCAATGTCCCTCGCCTTCCCAACCCCGAACGCTCGACACGTCTCCTCCGAATCGGAATATCATAACCACGAACATTTGCTGCTGTCAAGTTCTTTCCATCGTCATGATGCACGTTTATAGGCGCCAAACCAGTGTTCGTAGGAAGAGCAGAAACGGGACCAGCCAAGAAACCGGCAACGAAAATGAGAATCTGAATGGGCAGGAACAACATCTACAGAGAAGAGCGTCCTGCGCAGGGGGATAAAAGGAGAGGAAGGCTAAATAAAGGAAAGGAGAGGAAAGAGATGGGAGAAAGAGAAGAAGAGAAGAGGTGTGTTGGCCATGTTCGTTCCGGCTGGATGATGGATGAAGGGCGGAGCAAATTGATTTGTTGCTATTGCCGAGACCGCCAAGGCACTGATATCAGCATCTGCCCACATGAGGCACAAGCGATCACGGAATTATCAGCCAAGCCACAAGTCAATACTCGAAAGGCTCTCAAGGCCTGGTGCCTCGTATCCTTCCTCACTTGGTAGCGAAATAACAGTGTGCTCCGCGAATCAGACTATGGTTACCTATGCACGGTAAATTACAATCTGTCCATCTGTACATATGACTGATCATGGTGTGTATGATGCGATCAAGAGGTCGCAGCGCTGTTGTTGCTGTCACTTGGGAACGACATTATATACCCCCATTATATACCCATCCACCTTCATGCTGTTTTGATTCAGCAGATGCGCCGACTTCAAACGTAGCAAGAGAAGCGCGGATCTTCTCGGTTCCACCCAACTAGATCCCGAGATATTAGTCAAGGTTCCCAACACGAAACAATGTAGACTAACCGCAATGCCAACAATCCAAGAGATGCTCAGGATCACTAGAATCAAACACTCGTAAATGGCGATCAACCTCAACCAGAGAAAAAACCTTGACATACTACTTCTCTTTAATCCTCAACAGCTCGGGGTAGTTGGTGCCCCAGAAGCTCTCTGCGACAGCGGGCGCCCGTGTTAATAGACACAATGCACAGGATAGCGGTGGCGACACGTACTTTCATGGTTAGGTTCATACACATCAGCCTCATTCTGGACAGTACACATCAGCTTCGGCGGTATGGAAATATTCCAACAATAGAACAACGAACCTGATACGCCGCATCCGGTGTAATCCTTCTTAAATTATCTATCGACGAGCTCGCAGCTTTGTAATGCTCCTTCTTCTCTGCCAAAGTAGCATTCCAGTTCCACGGCGAAATGACCGTGATGTGATATAAACTCGACCTCCACGCTTCCGTAACACTTGTCGCGCCCGGTATATGAGCGAAGGCTGATGGACCCGAAATGAGAATAATGAGTCCCGGAGTAGCTGCGTCCGCTGCCAAGAGGCCTGAGACGAGAGATTCCTTCTTGTCCGTAGTTTCAAAGATAGATTTGGGGATGAGACGAGAGGCAAGGGCCAGACTCGAACCGACAGACTATCATTACCAAGTAAGTTGAGTTTCAGCGCGAATAATGCACGAGGCTAGCACTTACCGCGACGAATTTGCTAGTAAACGTCTGGAAGAATGCGTTCCAAGAAGGAAACTCCGTGAAAAGAAGCGTGGTAGTCGTCGGGTTTTCTGCCTGCAACCTCTTTCCAAACTCGAGCAAGGGCGCCATTGACGTCTGAGCCTCGCTCATCGACAGCTTCGGATTCAGATAGATGACGACGTTTGCCATCGAGAACCCTCCCCATCCTTCCTCTGCCCACTTCAGCCCATTATCAGCCATGATGGTCCACATTTCGTGCGTTAGGTTGGTAGTGGGAGAAAATGTTAGGATAAGAGTTGGCAACTTGACGGGGGGAGAAGCCAGAATGGTACTCTCCAGGACCACACCAAAGGTTCCACCACCGCCTCCACGAAGGGCCCAAAACAGATCTTCATTCTGACATTCGTTCGCAACTCGCAGTTCCCCGTCGGGAGTAACAACTTTGAACTCGAGCTATAATTATTCGTTATACATCACCCCTCTTTGTTAACGGGATTGTACTCACCACCCGATCGACGCCAAGACCCAAGCTCGGGGACAATGCGCCATGACCTCCTCCCTGAAGCCACCCTCCGGCCACACCCACAGACCTGTCGCTTCCTATAGTTGCGCTTATGAATAGATGATCACATTGCTGTGCGACCTTCACCCACCTCCCACAAGCGTGATATTTTGGGAGTCCGCAAAAGCATATGCTTCTTCCCACTGAACACCAGCCTGTAGGACCAGAATTAGAGCAGAAATCTCACGAAGATCGATGAATCGACACGTACTCCTACAGTGACTGCTTGACGCGGCTTAGAGGTACAACCAGACGGAACGAAGTTGGGAGAGTAGCTGATCTAGAATTAGGTCAGTCGAAGAGCATGGATATGGTGTCATAAGAGGTACGTTTTTGAGATTGTGCGTCTATAATCAATAGGGTCAACACATTTACACTCTTCAAAACTTATTGACTCACCCAAACCGCTAGAGATCCGGGCGCACTGCTCCTTCCCTTATAGTCATGCTGACGTGTGTTAATGCAGGTACGGTCACACGCTTGGTTCCACATACTCCAGTATTCTTGATGACCAGTGGGACGTTGTGATGTTTTGCGAACCTGAAAGCGGCACTGACGTCGTCTGCGCCCCTGACATCAATCTACCATGCAATTAATCAGCCATTTGGGAAGATGACTGCACAAAGGAGACCCACAAAGTAACTGGGCACGCTTCCGCGCTGGCATGTTTGAGGAGGTAAACTCGGTTGAATATCGTCTAGAGAAAGATAATCCAACAGGCACTGCCCCCCTGACGTCTGGCACGTTTCCCATTGTGTCTGGACATACGCTCCAGTATGGTTCGAACGCGCCACTGTCAGCCAACGTCAACATAACTCGCACCAAGAACCAACGATGGGTAACACTCACCCTCGTCTAAATAGCTATTCCGTATGGTTATGCACTCCGAGGAATTCCAGGCATTGGAAAAGCACGGCTCAGTAAATGGAACTCCCTTCAACAAACGTCCACCGACATCGCGCCCCAGCGTTTCCCAATCCTCTACGGACGCTTTCGGCTTTCTTAGCTCCAGAGGGCTCTGAGCCTCCACCAGAACATCAAGTTGAGCCATGCTGCTCAAGAAGAACGCCCCGACAAGCCACGAGAACATGATAGTAGTTGGGCGAAAGTTGGCAAGGGCCATCGCTACCAGAGGGGGTGGTTGAAATAGTCTAAGATGTAGGTGTGATCAAGCGCTCCCGTGTTTCTAGAACTTCATTTGGCAACCAGGCAACCTTCGAAAGATGGAACTGATCGCGCGGACCCATCTTGGTAAGTTTCGGAGCGCTGGGCAGAGAACTCAATGGTATTTTTGGCATGGCAGAGGTTGGCATGCCCAGCGGAGTCAAATGGGGATGGGTCGGCTCCGTGAGGCAACCTGGCACCCACCAGGGCCTGAAGTTTGGAGTTTTTTTTTTTTTGTAATGGAGTAATTGTGGCGGTTATCATGAAGCCTCGAAAGGCGAGGCTCACGGGGAGATTGATCGCAGTTGGGGTGTTGTAGTGAGAGCTGTTAAAGCCGAGTTGTGCGGAATGCCACTGTTGTTTGCGTTTGTGTATATTACCTCTCACCCACATGCACATGTACACCAGTCCTTTGTTACTTGAACAAAATCAATCTCGGTGTTTCGGACCTTGTGGTTAGTGAGATGTCTATGTGCAAGTAAGGCTGATGATATCAGTCGAGGACGGCCGCTATACGGTGGCACATGCCAAGTGTTTGACGGATTCTGGGTATCTCGAATCGGCGTCCCAGGATCTCGCATCCCACAAGTTGGCAGCGGCGCAGGGCCACCTGCAAAAAGGGCGGGCTACACTGACATAGAGGCCTTCCTGTGGCAAAGTATGTTTTACCTCATTAACGGGATCTTGTAAGTGATGCAATGCCAGGCTTATAAAGCCTTGGAGAAAAGAGGATTCAATTCCCTCTAGCCGAGTTTTCCACTCATGACAGCCGCGCAAGTCGGTGCTACCTGATCTTGATTCCAACATAATCCATGTACTCAAGAAGAGTCCGTACGTCCAACACGGACGTCTAAATCCGCCGAGTCTGAACGAGCTTGATATCCTCATCGAGTTCAACCCCCGTTCACTATGCTATGACTATGGGTGTCCCTGGACGCTGGTACCGACACTCGGATGCAACAAGTACCAAGGAGAATGAAAAGGACCCTGCAATAACGTTAGCGGATGAGAAACGAGTTTCAACCCATTGTCCGTGTCTAGGATCTCACCCTCAAGTTAACCCCGCTGATCTCCAGATCAACCAGTTTGGGGAATGCTACCGACGGTGAACAAGCCACGACTACTACACTTCTTCCCTCCCCCGAGACCCAGCACTCTGGCTCGCTCGAGAGAATCTTCACCTCTCTAATGCGGCATCACCCCAAAGATTATATATACCTTTTATCCACCTGGCCAGGAACATCGTTCAGAGCGAAATGAATGATTAATTCCCCTAACACATTCTCCAAGGGCCACCTTGACGCAATGAAAAGAGGAATTCAAAGAAGCGACAACCATACCGGCGACGAAACCGCAACGACAATAGTCACAAATCCAGCACCTAACCAAACCTCAAATCAGCACCAAGCAAATAACACGAATCGCAAAAGCAAACCCACCACTTCCCCAAGAAACCTGAACCTCCTCAACCGTAAACACCTTCGCACTATCTCACGAGACAACTGTTTATTCAAAGCCTTTTTCGAGAACGGTAGGAATTCCCCATCAATCTCCAACTCCTGCAACCGAGGGAACAACCCCAACCACCTAGCTATAACCGTAACCTCACTCAGGTCCGAAGAAGGGCTCGCAGTCGCATCCAGCAATAATGTCAAGTCCGTCACCCTAGACCACCTGAGGATGCTCGGAGCTGAAGTTCGAGTCAAGTCAACGTGCTTCCGTATCCAGTCTACCCAAAACTCTGCGCGGAAGTTCATGTATAATGTTAAACGGGGTCGTATTGCTGCAGCGGGACTGGATTTATGGACGTCGGGGTCTCCCTGGCGAGTAGGAGGGATAAGGAGGTTTAGGGCAAGAATAGCTTTGTCAACGGTCGAATCCGTCATCGCACGCATAGTCCGAGTTGGGAGGATACAAACCGATCCTAACGAGGTGAATCGTTTGGCATTTGGGGCAGAATGCAGGGAACAGCGAAAAAGCCATACGGCGAGCTGCGGCCATGCTTCGAGCGTTTTGAGATTAGGCAGAAACGGGGCTTCGAGGGATAGGGGCATACTGGTTCTTGAAGTCGGTATGCTTAAGGCGAAGTCAAGTCTCAGGTGATTGATAGCGTCGTGTCGGGAAAGAAAGGATATGAGGGTATGCGGGTTTAGGGAAAAGTCATCGCCAGTGAAGATCAAAGTGGTGAGATTGATTAAATGAATGGAGTTGAGCAGCTGTGTCCACGCCAAGTATTCAGGATTAATCGGCCAAACAAATCGGAATTCGAGTCGTTGGATGGTTTGAGAGGCACCGTTTAACATATTGATGGTGTAGTCCAGTAACGGCGGTGCGAGGAAGTCGCAGACAGCAACCGTTAGGTCTCGTAACCTCGAAGGAGGCGAAGGCGACTGTCCGGTCAGAACTTGAAAGGCACGAGAAATCTTTTTAATAGGTGATAGTAGACTGGCACGTTTTGGGTTCACCATGAGATAGGGGAAGAGCGTGCCTCCGTCGAGCTCTAGTCTTTCGCACCCCTTCGAAAGCGCAAGATCGACCACCTGAGTGAGGAGCTTGACCCAATCCGTCGGACCTAACGTCGGACGACGGTCCGTCATACATTTCCCCATCTCTTCCCTATCATACACCAAGAACCCAAGCTCCAAAGTGCTCAACGACAGGGATGTCATCCGATTCATTAAGTCACATAAACCAAACAAATCGTTGACGAAAGTACGAAGAGAGTCGTGGAAAGGAAAGTATTTGATATGGGATATATGCGGTGTCCACAGAGATGCGCATAGAGCTGGAATGGATTCTTTGGGTTGAATTTTCTTGAGGACTAGACATGAGCTCGAGCGGACGCTCTTCATGATTTGCGGCCCCAAGAGTTGTGCCAATGCCAAATAGTTGAGCCGGCGATTGACTTTGACTAGTGCGAAAAGGGTGGGATCGTCGACATGAACTAGAATCTGTTCAACTATTTCCGGCGGAAGATCTTCCCATTTTGCAGAAGGCGGCTGGGGCGCTATGGCCCCTTGGGTCATACGACAGGAATGAAAGAGGTCGGAGGGTTCTGAAACGTGAGTTGCAGCAGTGGCACCATTTTGAAACTTCACATATATACATAGACTAAATATATTGTACCTGAGAGAATGTATTACTTATTGGCTTCGGAAGTTAACAGCCGACCATGTTGCGTCGCCTTGTTGATGCAATCTTCGGCAACGGCGCCGGTATTCGGCTCAGAAAAGGCCCTTGTAAACAAAAGCTGTCCAGCAGTAAGTTCTGACCGCCCGAGGGATATGTCCAGGTTGCTCCGATACAAAGCCTGATGTTCTGAAGAGAGCGGGTGTTAAGCTAAAGCGGCCTTCATATCTTCATATAACCCATGTTGATCGCCCAAGCCATATGTTAACGTCATCTTTTGAAATACTCCCGCGCTGTCATTTGAATCCAGCCCGAGCTGTGTGATCATTAACAGCCAGGCCCACGATTCAATACAGTTCATACGTACTAAGGAAATAACGTCGTCGAGTAAATGTGCTTGTCCAACACTCATTCCCAGCAACCCTTCGTAGTTTGCATTGACGATGTGAACATGGAAGTGATCTTTGCAGTGTCAAGGTAAGATCGCATAGAAGCGAATCGGATACTCACAATAACTTGGTTGATAATGAATGTACATCCTGAGTGAGCCTTTCCCCAGTCCCCACTTCTTCGCCACTATGTTTTCCGCCTCCTTGCGGATATTCTGCAACAAGCCGATATGTTGTTTCCGTAAGTCACGAAGACTGCGGATGCTACGATCCTGAGCGATCGCAACAAGATAAAGAGAGGAGAGGGTCTTCAAATCCCATTTCATGTCAGGAAGTATGACAAAATCTGAGTTGGATACCAAAACTTTTTCCCGCTCGGAGAGTCCAGTAAGGATATTCTCGACCCTCGGAATGGATGAGCAACGCGGAATGCACAATGTGGCGAGGGCTTCACCTACCATTTCGTCCTCGAAGCAGGAAAGGCATCGATGTAGGGTTTAACAATCCTTTCGTAGAGCTCCGGAGTCTCGCGCACCATCAGTTGTTCCTGTTTCGTGTACTATAGGTTTGACAATGAGACTATCATCTTTCTTGCAAGGACTGTATTGCCCTACCTTTCTAACATGTACCTCTGTTGCAGGGCAAATGATGTTGATCTTCACATCTCGTTCTCGCCCGGGACCTAGCCAGCCAAACATCCAGGTGTACTAACATCAGGAAAAGTGATTATTATTTTCGTGATTACCGTCGCGATCGTAAACGCATACAATATCAGTGCTCTGTTCGAGCTGTACTTTTTCTATTCCGCTGAGTGAATGAAAAATACTTGGTATCTGTGCGGGGTCTAACGCCGTTTTTTCAATCCGGATGATCGCCTGTATATCCCCTTCGCCTTCTGGATCGGGTAGCGAACCGAGGAAGGTGATGGAACGCGCTAGGGTATCTTCATTCAGAATCCTTTCGAATTTGAAACTACGTAGGGCTTCGAGAGATTTCGGCGCAGCTGGATGAGACATCAGAAAAGAATCTTAGCGGTAGCAGTGACCAGGAAATCGGCGGTCAGGGGTACAGATGTATTTTGCTTATATAAGCGTTCTCTCTCCAT
This sequence comes from Podaxis sp. AQ799166, assembly GCA_018524765.1. Taxonomy (NCBI): domain Eukaryota; kingdom Fungi; phylum Basidiomycota; class Agaricomycetes; order Agaricales; family Agaricaceae; genus Podaxis; species Podaxis sp. AQ799166. Next base: position 46,465 of record JAEUWQ010002311.1, on the reverse strand, counting down.
CCAACTTCTTTCTCCGCCGCCTAACTCTCTCCGCGCTGTTTTATTACCAAGTTTTCTCTAATTAAACCCATTGATATCAAAGGTTGGCACCTAATAGCTATGCAGGAGCACTCACGTAAGATCCTGCTACCATTTTCGTTGCAACAGCGGAAACAATGGATATTTGGTACACAATTGCCCACTTGTTTTTAGGCGTTTCAGAATCTTCTGAGGATGCAAAAGTCTTGTTTACAAAATATATTCTTCAATTTTTATTGACAAAGGATATAGCATTACAAAACAACATGGCCACGGACAAATGGAGAGGCCGACGGAACCACCCACCTGCAGATCGATCACATCTGCATCTTACTCATTTCCCGATGAGCGCTTGGCCTGCTTGTATTCTGCAATTTGACGCTGGAGTTCAGCCATGTGCCTCTCCACCTCCTCCCTCTTCCGTTTCTCTTCATCCACTCATCTATCTGCCTCCTCCACTCGTCTGTCTGCCTCTGCCTTCTGTCGTCTCAGTCCCTCAGTTTTCATGAGCTCACGGAGTCTGGCATCATTGAGCTATATTGAATCCCAGTCAGTTCTGATGTACCAAGAGACGGAAAAAGTAGAAAGAGAATAAAATATTCAGACATACCTTAGCCTCAACTCTAGCTTCTTCCTCATCCCACAGCTCAATCATCCCAGTAAGCATCCTGTTCATCGGCACATTTACAATGTGCAAAACCTTCCAGAAGGATCCTGGAAATCATTTGGTGTCCACGTTCAGTGGGTCACCGTCATTGAACTCAGCACAGTCATTGGAAGCACTAAGCCAAGGCTGTGCAGGGCTGCTGTTTCCAGTTAGGATGTCTACTCCCGTGTGAAGATAAATGCAGTGGACTATCATCCCAGCAAACCAATGACAATTCTGAGTGAAGAGTTGATAGAGCACCTTGTTGGAGTGGATAATGCAAACCAGGTTTATGAATGTAGTCAAGGAAACAAATTGGGTCAGAGGCAGGAGTATGGGTAGTGGAAGTGGAAGCGAGAGGTTGACAGACATAATCGATATATGATCCTCCATGACATATCGATGGGTGTCTGTCGAAGACAACGATGACTGATAAGGCCGACGGCCTCGAGAAACCAGCACAATTAACCCCCTCGTGTCATTGGTTTCACAATCCTTTCGTAGAGTCGTACAATCAGTTGTTCCTGTTTGGTGTACTACAGGTTCGACAATGAGACTATCATCTTTTTTGTGAAGACTGTATCATCCTACCTCTCTAATATGCACCTCCGTTGCAGGGCAAATGATGTTGATCTTCTCGTTCTTGCCCAGGGCCTAGCCAGCCAAACATCCAGGTGTACTAACACCAGAAAGAGTGATTATTATTTTCGTGATTACCGTCGCGATCATAAACGCACACGATACCGGTGCCCTGTCCGAGCTGTAGCTTTTCTATTCCGCTGAGTGAATGAAAAATACTTGGTATCTGTGTGGGGTCTAACGCCGTTTTTTCAATCCGGATGATCGCCTGTACATCCTCTTCGCTCTCTGGATCAGATAGCGAACCAAGGAAGGTAGTGGAACGCGTTAGAGTATCTTCATTCAGAATCCTTTCGAATTTGAAACTACGTAGGGGTTCGAGAGATTTCGGTGCAGCTGGATGGGACATCAGAAAAGAATCTCAGCAGTAGCGGTGACCAGGAAATCGACGATAAGGAATACATAGTAAGGGGGTGTGCTTCCCTAAGCACTATCAGGAAAGGAATCTCGGATATCCTCATCCAAAAAGCATTGAAGGCGATACACAGCTTCCGCCAATTGCTATTTGAAAGCACAAGTATGTACGTCCTGTGAAGCTGTGTTTAGACAATAATGTACCATCGTCACCGACCTGCCAACTACAGTGACTTGAGTGGGGCACTCGGCACGTCACACGCATGCGCCGATGCCTCTTTCTCCGCTTGACTCTTCCCTCAGCCTCTTATCGCCGGGCTGCCCAGCCAGTTAAATCATCGGCATAGAACTTGTTACTAATTCGAATTGATCTTATATGGAATATTATTCCAGTCAAACGTTCATGTGTGCTACGGTAGTGAGATGCTTTCCGATAGTCATCTCCGAGTCTAGACTGATTTGTGGCACAGGTCAATGGGCGTTGTCGTCTGGTGAAAGTGACTTGATCTGATTCTTGACAGTAAATCAATCTAACTCCCTCCAATGGTGAACTTGCGCTATCTTATGAACTAGGGGCCATGCCAGAGTCGGCGTATCATCACCAGGCTGTCCACGTAACTGCCTACGTACACAGGATATAACAGAACACGATATGCTCCCGTCCCACCATCTTTGCCTCCACACCAATGACTCCGGATACTCGAGCAATGTTGAGTCGTCTCCCGGTCGAGATCCTCGACGTGATTATGGACAGCCTCGACACTCCTTCCCTCCTCGCACTTGGAAAAGTCACCCCCGTGCTTTGTTGCGTAATGTTGCGAAGGATCCTAGGACCAGACGCTCTCGAACAAATGTTCTCCCGCTCCGAGCTGATGATAGGTCCAGGTGCGCCAATAATGCTCGTGCCTGCTATCGCTTCTGCTCCCTGGCTACCAAAAATCACCACGATCTCGTACTTTGCAGCACGAGATGACACGCATCATTTTGTCGACGACGTTCGCGGCCTTTCCATCCTTTTGTCTCAGTTGATCCCTGGGACTCTGGAAATTCTAAGGCTCGAGATCACAGTCGATCAAACACTTTTATCCATGCAGAGGTGTGGGGCGGAACACCCCAGGATGTCGAACTCGGAGGAGAAGCAGGTGTGGGTGGAAGCCCTTGTTCAGCTGATGGGTGGGGCGATATCAGTGGGCTGTAGCCGCATCGAAATTAGCAACGGACCTTTACCAGGTTACATGTACTGGCACAATTCTCCTCCGCGCTCGTTTTCGGACGGAAGGAGTGTGGTTTCTCGTTTCTTACATGGCGTCGCGAAACCCTTCGTGCAGTACAAACGACCTGCACCAACTACTCTGGGTTTGAAGAGCCTTACCTTCTCCACAGGGCTCTTCTTTATGGATAGCTTCCTCAGCCATACCCTTGAACTTCTCCATCGGGCTTCTGGTACCATTCAGCACGCCACGATCTCCCCTTCTGCAGATCATAACCTCGAATGCAGTTACTGGACGTGGTGGAAGCTCAGCACATTCATGCGTCTACCACACCTCCGGTCGCTAGTTTTTAGAATGCCAAGTGGCACGTTATTATCCCAAGGCCACTTGCTCAAATTTCTCTCAAACCACCCGAAGATCACATTTCTTACTGTCGACTTTTACTTGACTTGGACGAATGTTGACGAAGTCCTGGTATCCGTCAAAGATGATCACCCGGTCTTACCCAAGCTGGAAATCCTGGAAGCTTGGCCCCAATTTATCTCCTGGCTTGTACCACTTCTACTACACGATCGGGAACAGGGATCGTTCCGCACCCTCTTTGGAGGACAGAGGCGATCGCCATCACTGAAATCTGTTCGAATCCTAACGAGAGGTTACGTTGCTTGGGACAAACCAGGAAGATCGCTCGATAATGCCATCCTCGCACCCAATATCCTTCTTTCACATGGCAGTGATTCCGCGAACGAGGATTCTGATATTATGTCCCCTCGATACCCATTTCTCGTCCTTCAAATCAACTTCAAAGCGAGCTTCTGGATTCGATGGCTACGTAGCAGAGCGATTCCTCACAACGCTCTCGCAAAGTCCAAAATCACGAACTTGACGTTAGATATTGACTCGCCTGCGGACCTTTTATCTGATTCGCCTGCACCCATCCCCATTGTTGCAGATTGGCTTGCTGTTTTTCCGTCGTTACGGGAGTTGGTTATCCTGGGACAACCTTTCACAAACCAATCGGTAAACGAGAGGCTTTGTGAGGCCATAGTTGAAAAGTGTCGTCGCCTGAGGAAACTCAGGTTCAACGACAACGTGATACTTTTGCCTCGAGACGGGACAAATTCAGTTGGACAAAAATAGGGGTGGTTGGTGACGGAAACACCAGCCAGTGACGTCATTGCAGACGTTCCCTGGAGTCCCCCTCCAAAGCGTTGGTTTCTCTCCCACTACCACAACTATGCCCACCACGAGACGCCAGACGAGAGCAAGGACGAGTACTGAGGTTTCTCCGACACGCACAAAAGGTGGAGGAAAGAAAGAAGGAAAGCAGGGTGTTGAACAAAAGCATGAGGTAAAGGAGGAAACACAACAAGCTGCACGCAAGGCACCCGAGGAAGAAGACAAACAGAAAGTCGACGCGGGAGAAAAACGCGACGTAGAGGAGGCTAAAGAGGATTTTAATGAGAAGAAGGATGAGCCCCCAGTGAAGCGACAGAAATTGGAGAAAGAAAAACCAAGGGTTGGGCCTGTTTACAAACCTGGTAGGTCCTATTCGCAGCCATTCTCTGGATTTGAATCATTAATCAACTCTGGAACCTAGGTGTTATTGAGCGCGGCCATATCTATTTCTTCTACCGACCTCGCGTCCAGCTCGAAGAGACGCATTCCATCGACGAAGTCAGGAATTTCCACATGCTCCTAATCCCTGCAGCGACGGACGCCGAACACAGCACAGGAATTAAGGATAAGCCCGATCCAGAGAAGGTCGAAGAAGCAGAAATGAAGACCCTTGAACCCGGAGCAGACGCCGTTCCAGCTCCTGCGCCAGTCGGAGAGTCCAAACGGAAATATCGTCTGGTCACTATCGGGAAAAAGCGCCTTCCCGACCCCGAGAACCTCGGTAGTACGTCCAGGCGGAAGGAGATTTTTTGGGCGACAGTTACTGCTCTTGGAGATGACTTGGACGAACTGCGATCAGGGCTTGGACCAAAGACGTACGAGACGAAGACAAGAGGTGAACTAACATACTCTGATGTTTATTCGCCTACTGAACGGCTGTATAAGGCACTCGCCACGAAGCGCCTTGTCGACTTGCTGGTCGGGGGGCATACGCGATCGTGAATACAGAAGCTAAGACGCCCTCTCGAAGAGAAACCCATCTCGGCTACCATATTTCACATCCACCCCCATCCGAAATGGGCGACGTCCAGAAGGAACTTGGTATTGCCAGTGCATCCTCTTTCGTCGTTCAGGTCAAGAACCCTTTGGCGCCTGCGTCAGGACCTCAGCCTGTTCGAGGCAAAGGTGCCTCATATCCTGACTGGCTGATGCAAAGTGTTTTTGGAACTGCTGGAGAGGGTGAGACAGAATCTGCGAGAGGACGGGAAGAGTATGGATTGCGGTTCGCTTCGTGCGAAACCCCTGAACTGTTGGATTATCTGAACACTCAATTATTGATGATTGCCGCAAGATCTGGAGAAGAAGGGTTAGAACAGAGTCTGGGAGAAGGGAGAGGTGAAGGTCTGTACCTGCACTTCTTGATAGTTTCACTGCAGTATATTGACATTGTCCCTAGCCCTCACCAAAGCCGAAGACGAAGAAAGCAACCAAAGTATTAACCGAGTATTCGAAGAGCTTGGTGGCCAGGCAGAAAAGTTTCCTGCGGAGCCGCTTGAGGGGGAATGGATCTAGCTCTTTTGTGTAGATTGGTTTGAGACTCATCGTCAAAGAAGTATCTTGAAACGCCTGTTACTATGGTAGCCTCTGTCGCATATTGCGGAATAAATTTCATACCCCGGTATGGTCACCTGCTCAGCAAATCCTGGCCCCCCCGGCGGATGTTCCCCAGTCAACTTTTATCAAATGCCGTCCTCGACAGCGTAAAAGAACTAACCTTGTGGATAACGCAATTGAAAGTGTAGGCAGTCCCATATACTTCCTCCCGTTTGTGTCAACAGAACTCATACCCCGAAGTGAACGGCAGCCAGACCCTCCAAGTCCGGTGTGAGCAGAGAAGATCCGGACAAGATTAAGAGGAACCAAAGGAGTAACGTCACGAATGACGGGGGATCAACCCACTCCAGCTCCCTGACGATCGATCAGACGCAATCTCTCGTCATGAAGTTATTTCAAGGTGTTAGAAGTAACCTCAGATGGAACGGTGCCTCTGCCGAACGAAGTTGGCCTGTTCAATCATCAGTGTCTCCACCCCTTCCATCCACTCCTCACAATGGCTTGTGGGTAACGGATTGGGTCAGGTCATTTCATGTCGGTTTATTATCGGAAAGTGGTTACGTTTGTTGTGTAGCTTCTTTCGTTAGTCGAAGTGTGCGGATTTCCAGTAGGCTTGCCTAGCGTTGATCGATCGCCCCAAGCCACTATGACTTAAACCCGAACGCCACAAAACTGCGGTAGCGATTCCTTCCACAGGTATGGATGGTGCGTCATATACCATCTCAACAGACGTAACCCGGAGATGTATTGGGGGTTTAGGTGTCGTGGATCTATGGCCGGGCCCTTGGGGGGCCATATTGACAACTGAGACATTTTGGGGAGTTCATAAATTGAGCCTGCGCTATCAGAGAAACAACCGCTCACACTCAATCCATCATGGTCGCTAAAGGTACGTTTTATCTTCAGGATGGTATAAAGTGACTTGCTTAACACGATGGTCAGCATTGCCATCCTGTGTTCCCAAGGAGCTCCCCTATCACGTCAAGTCACGGCGGAGGGCTAGTCCCTACAACGTTTGCCTAGGCTGCCAAGGTCCTGTTCAGAGCCCAGAAACGAAGGATAGGAAGTACCGGAATTGGCATCAGGAGTGTTATGAGGTCGAGAAACATAAGACCCCAGAACAAGAGCCAGAGCGGCCCGGACCTGGAGATGGTATTTATCTGTGATATGAAGGTGCTTCCGGCCTCCTGTGCCCAGTGCGCGTAGCTAAACATTGCTCTTGTTATGAGACCACCATTGTACAGTACGGATTGATTTGGCATTCATTGGACTACACGCAATGTCACGCCCGATGGGCAGAGTCCAACCAAGACCTTGGATTCCTTTGCCATCAATTTCTTTATTCTCTTCCTTCTGGGGACCACACTGGGTTGTCAACTTGCACATTCCCTACACCTCCTTCAAAGACAGCGTCGAGTGTCAATTGCAAGCTAGGCGTGATTGGGACATTAGGCGTCATCGCCCACAAAGCTACTGCCACCGTACTAAATACCACATTGTCAGCTCCCCTCGTGATGTCGATTGTGATGGGAAGGAACTCACTTCGAGCCGCGATAATTCAAGATACCCTCATGAACTGGGAACTTCGCTTGTGGCCTGTACACACGTGAGGTCAATTTCCCAACCCACCCCATTGACATAAATAAGCTGCATACCCAAGGTTCCCGACGCGTTTGCCCATCATCCAGCCATTAACGAATAGATATGCGCGATACGGTTGTCCGAACGGCTCTTCAAAGTTGAAGGATAACATCGCGTCAACATCTCTAGGGATATCCAAGTTGAAAGTAGTAACAAAGAACCCAACGCCAGCTTTCTGGTCAGGGAGACCTTGTGAAAGATCGCGCCGTTGCCAACCCGTAGTTGAGAACCCTGGTAAATGCCAGCCCTTGCGCTCGCCAAAGAGTCCGCCTTCGTTCAGAACGCCTGGTCATAGATAATCAGTCAAAGGGGAACAATCTCAAAAGGCAGTGTAATACCGCGCGTCTTGTCCAGGAAACTAGTTATTAGAAGGCTGTCAGCGCATGCCGAGTTTTGTTGCGGAAAAACTCACTTGCGATATCCGCCAACCTTTCCTTGCACTTTCCAATCACCGAACGTTCCGCCCTCCAGCTTGAAACCGCGAATACCACGGGGGCTCTTAGAGGAGTTAGGGTTCGCTGTAATACGAAAGGTCATCGCACGTTTTGAATCTAACGAGCACACAGCGTACATCCAGAGGACTCGGCCAAACCCATGTTATCCTGCATACATTTAGTATGCTGCTGGCACTTGGGAAGTGATTGACACGTACCTGGACCACCGTGACGACATTATCACCATTTCTAAGAGCGCCAGTGGGAATAATGAACTTTTCATCTGTCTCCTCCACTGCGTGACGGTTGTTGGTCGAGCTAGGCTATGAAGTGAGAGGGAGGACCGCTCAAGTAGGAAATAATTCACTTTCCGAACGACGTATTTAAGAAGACATTGTTGAGCCATACGCTAGCAGCAAAGGCTAACATGACAACTCCATTAATGATCTCGGGCACGAAGCAAAGTCTCCGAAACTCACCTTCGCCGCCATTAATTGACAGATTCAGGCTCTTCTCCTGGCCAGTTGACTGGAAATGACCTCGCCACATGACAATATTCTCGCAGCTAACGAACACTGGCATTAGCCCGGAATCATCCCAAGAAACCCCGAAACGAATATACTCACAAGCCATAATCGCATCCATACAAGATCCTTCCATCTCCATAATTGGGCTTTTGCGGAATATTCGTAGTTGTCTTATTCGCCAGAGTCCAAGTAGAATCGTCAAAACCCGCGTCATTCACCTCTGGCAAACTGTCCTTGAACCTCCACCCGGTCAACCTCGGGACACGAACCCCAGTCACGTCATTATGCAAACGCAGCTGTCCGGTGAATGTACCACCAATGGCAGAAGGTGCAGTGATGGATGCGTCTGGTGAAACACGATCCCCGTTCCACGTCACCTGCCTCACAGTCTTCGGACCAATGACGGTTAGTTGAACGCTTTCTTTGAGGTCACCAGTCAAGGCGAGTTGCTGGCCTGTGGAGTCGAGATTTGCGCTACGAACGAGGTGGGGTCCACCAACGAGAACAGTTTGGTTCGTGCCAATGCCCCAGTAATTGCGCAAAGGGTCGCTGGCTGGACCTGGGATGACAGGGGCCCAGAATGTTGCCGCTGTCGTGGAATCCGCATATAGGATGAGTTGAGTATCGGAGTCGTGTAATGTGGTCAGACCCTTGAGTCCAGCGAGAACAGTGATGGTTGTTAATGAGGAACTTTGTGTGACCCTGACTTGTGACGAGGGTGGTTGGGCTAGCTTGGTTGGCGTTCCAGTCAGCTCGAGGGAGACTTCGTGATCTTGCGTCGAATTTCCGTGCAGGAATAGAATATCGCGACCATCGATGGTACCAGCGAAGAAGATGGAAGCAGTAGAATAGAGCGCTTTGGAGGACGATCCGAATGAATAGTCTGTGACAATAACCTTCGACTCGCGTCCGCCGAGCGTGATCGCGTTAGCAACAGTGGGTACTTGAAGCGCTCCAGCACTTGTGGTGACATTCAGCTTGAAGGTCGTGACAACACTACTTCGGGTCAGGTTGAGGGTGAATGCGGTCAAAGATCTGCAGCTCACGTCGTGGTCGAATCCCTTTGCCTGGCAACGTAGAATTGAGCACCAGTATCAGGATTCCTGAGGAGTGTTATGAATGCTGCGGGATTCGTCGATACAGAAAGCCCAGTTGATGCGTCTGCAATCCAATCCGTCTTGTAGAAATCCCTAGAGCTGCGGAGGAAGAGACCTTGTCGCTTGAGCTCATCGAACTTTGTGGTCAGTTCGCGGGACTCCGTGATCTGTTGGCACTAATAAGAGTGGTAGCACGTCCGGTAATGAATTTGGACTCACCGATGCTCCATAGTCGTATGACGTGTAAACGCCGGGGAAGGGAATGCCGCCCCAAGATGTTCCTCTGCTTACGGATGAAGTAGTGCTGAATAAAATGATAAACAGAGCTCACCCGTAAAGCATGTAATAATTGATCAGCTTAGCATTGCTTGCCCATAATTGAAGGTTGAAGACGGATTGGAAGTCGGGACCCGTCAAAACCCGACATGGTCCGTATCCTGGTGATAGAATAAGCCATAATCCAGCTGGCGAGTCAACTGGAGTGCCAAACCTGGCGCAGTCGGTCCCCAGGCGTCGAAAGAACCACCTTGGAACTCTACGGCGCAAAAAAGGTGAATGCAAGATCAACCGTGCCGTGGGCGTGATCATACCTGGGATATACCAAGGTTGGGAAGGGTTGACTTCGGCATGGTATTGATGGTAGTTGGTTGTGACGCCCCTCCAGACTGTGGGGTTTGAGCAATCAAATCCTTGTGGGTATGAATCGAGCCTGGAACCGTGTCAATAAAGATACGGCAAGAATAAAAAAGGATATGCATACCCATAAAGATCGACGGCGCCCTGGAATACAGTCAGATTTTGCGAGCGTCAGATATAGTATGCGTATACTCACTGTACCATTAATGAAATTTCTGCCCATCCCTGGATCATTATATGTCAAGGGAACAACAATGTCCGAGTTGTGGTAGGCTTCTTCGAGATCGGCAAAATATTCAGCGCGATTAATGGGACTTTGCTGGTACTCGTTGTCAATCTGGATTGCTACATGCGCATTAGAACATCAAAAATGGCGCATATCCAAGGATGGCTCACCAATTACTGGTCCGCCGTTTGAAATCTGGTTTGGTGCGGTGACGTTGATGATTCCCTGAACATATGCCTGCCATGCCGCTTTCCAGTCCGTGTCATTCGTGCGAAGCGTTCCCGCAACCTCTGAGGTGGCCCAGTGAGCGATTCCTCCCGCAGTGGTCTCGGCATTAATGTACTAGAATTCATGAGAGCGTGCCAAGGTACAAAAGGCTACCCAAAGACTCACAGGACCTGTACAGGTTGTGAGAAAGGAACTTCAAAGAACTTCAATTGCTGGGATCTCATACTGACCTGGACGTAAGACTACCCAGACACCGGCTGCCTTTGCTGCGTCATACAACGGTTGAAGAGCTCGGAAACCATTGAAATCTACGACCCCGGGTGCTGGATTAATGAGACCCATATGGGTATATACGCTGACGCCATTTAGACCCGCTGCTTTGACCTTCTGGAGAATGTCGGGCCAAAGAGAAGGTACTGGGAGCCGGAACGTGTGGAATTCACCGGAACTATTTCAGGGGATCATCTATCAGGACAGGTACATTAGGATGACAACTTACTAGAGGAATATCCTCTGGCCTTTCAAAAACAAACTGTAATTGTCAAACTTAACGTCATCCGTCCTCGCTTCAGCGGCGCGAACAAGTGAGTGCGGTGCCCTCGCAGAAACCAGTGATGACACCGAGAACGACATCAACACCAATAACACCGTCATTAGACACGTCCCCGTCCACAACCACTTCGAACTTTCCTTCTCTTTCATCTCGGACTCCGCACTATGTGTTGGCGTAGGGTGTGAACAACGGTTGTGCCAGTCCCAGGCGGGTTGATTCTTGACTGGCTCCCATGGGGTTGTATTTGTAGGTGGAGGTGAGAAGAACGGGTTGTGCCTCACTGACGAAACGCTAGTCCCATGACTAGGCTTTTCCATGGTGAAGAAGCGAGCGAAGAGTGTATTGCATGCTCATGGAGAACTAATTGCCACGTCCGGCTCAAGCGCGGTCCGCCAACATTAAAGGGACGCCAATCGGACCTTTTGATGGGCTTAATTGAAGTTAAATCTAGCAGTAATACATTTGACTGGACGTCCGGGTCCCCATTGCGAGCCTTTATTTGATTTCGACAGAAACTTGAGGTTGAAGGAACAGAGAACAGCGAAAGCGACATGACGGTTGAAATCACCTTATTTCCGCTGGAGTCCATCGTCGTGGGAACAACATCCAACTATTTCGCCGAGTCACATTTCTGGATTTCTGGAATGACCCATCTTCTCACAAGAGCCCGAAGTAGTTTCCATGTTCAACCAAAAGCTATTATATACAAATATACCCAATACACACAACCGAGAAAGTAGAAGTTTACGATACAATTGGCGATAAAAGAACGATAGGGATATTATCTGAAAGAGCAAGCTACGAGGAACATCTAAAAGGCCCTGCCGATTGGAGCTTTTCTATGGTAATTTCAGTATATAGAGCATAGGGAGGAGTATGATATACATACTGGGATCCCACGCCGGGGTGGAAGGAGTTGTAAGGGAATTCATCTTTTGCATATGTTTGTTGCGGGATTTCCATAAGTACGCTCCTTCCTCTTTCATGTAGTGGTGTCACCTTGTCCCATTGATCGAGGTCATTGGGTCCCATACTTGGCATACGAGTCCCCAAATGGAACATGTTTGTATGGTTCGTCGTATCACCTTGTTGTTCAGTACCTCTACCGCGCACTTGACGACGGGTGTTGAGCCTATTATAGTCCAACAGTGGTCAGCCGGCGAGTAATGGATTATCATACGAAACATACGTTGCCATGAAGGAGATCGCGTATACTAGACAGAAAGCCAGGTGGTTAAATGCGTTTCCCCGAGTAACCAAAGAGACGACTTACATTTGCTCAGAATAAAGTAGGTCGCGACGAAGTAGAGTTTGTCTGGCATAACATTGTACTGCATTGTGATGAGTTGAGGCCGGCTATGATAATGACAAGATCACAACTCACAAGAACAAGTGTGGCCAGACTGATGGTGCTAGTTTCATGAACAAAATCAATATCGCAACTGCATAAGATCCGGGACCTGGTATCTCACCTCGTCAAAACACCAGTGTTGATGGCGTAACTGCAGAGCATATTCACAAGGGAATCGGAGCTAAAATTGCCAGTCAGGTTCATTCTTTAGGAGAAGTCTTACAACATACGTTCTGTGCCCCGTCCGCAGCCGGTTCAAAAAGTAGCATAATGTGGCAGCGGTCACGATATCAGTGAGAACGCCTGTTCCTAAAGATATCGATCCCAGAACCTGCTTGATGTGTGAGAAAAGATCATGATGTTCAGGAACGAACATACCTGAAGCCGCTGCGCCGCAAAAATACTTGGGAGCATGAAACTATGAGAAAACTCAGTCGCGGGGTCCCACGAGATATCAAATCAAATGAACACGAACGCTCGAATCGAATATGCTGTAAGAGATACGTCCCACAGTTAGTCAAACATCCATCGGACTTGAGCTTGATACACATACCGATGGCCAATGCCAGTTGCGCGAAGGCCAAAAAAATCTAGAGAACGCCCCCATCAGTTTCACTTGTGTCTTCGAAAGACGAGGACGCTCACAATTAACCCGGTAATGTAGATATTGCGGCCGCTGACTGTAACCGAGGGTCGCGCGATAAGTATTCTTGGCCAGAGGAAACTAACTGCAAGGAGAAACATGGACTCACACCGCCATACCCTAAGTCCGAAATAACTACGTAGCACGTAGATGTGTCAGAAAATTCCAGCGCCCTTGGCGAAGAACAGGTACGTACGTTTTGACAATTGTTCCCACAACCGACTGATAGCCAATCAGAACCGACTTTCCACATGTCTCGGACGGTGTTACTCACGCCGACTGTAAGTTGTAACTATGATAGTATATGTGGATCAGCGATATTATGGCAAGGGGAAGGTATCCTTACGATGAGGGACCTAGAACGAAGTTGAGCGGTCTGCGTTTGGTGATACCAATGGAAGGACGTACCAAGTCATTGAAGCCTTTAATAGCACTTCCCATTGCCCAAAGTTGGCGATGGAGTAGTAATACACGAGATGCCCAATAAATGCTTGATCTGCGGTTTCCAAAAGGCTGAAAGGATTTGAGTATGAAGGACGTCAAGTACGTTGAACGAGCATACGCGATGATAATCACCTGTTTTGGAATCAGCGTACACGCGAATGATTCACAGCTTCAAACACTCACTGAAATTTTGAAAAGCGACCTGTCGAGGGGGTACCCGCGGAAGTAATGGAATACCTGAGTCATCAGGATCCCATATACCACACACGCGACCGCAAAGCCAATAAATACAGCTCCTAGTGTAGGACCAATCAGTGATTGAACGCCTCTTTGCAACGAGTCCATTTTGGTGATCGAGTCCCGAACCCGAGAGGAATAAATGACCGTGAAAGAGAGGAAGGAAGGGAATGAGTGACTGGTAGCAACGCGTGCGTGGGTGAATAAGAGGAAAGTTGAAGTAGTCTTAGCGAAATTTATTTATATCACTAACGCCCGGACAACCACAAGCATATGAGGGTGGAGCTCTGGATCTAGTGATGAGCGATGCTTCTTGGCCGCCCTTGAGTTATCTAGGCCTCTGATCAGACAACAATTGCCATCGGATGCACAATTTTCTGGGCTTTATGTATCACGTGGTGATACTGCAACGGAGCTAAATTAGGCTTTTGAAATGCCGAATCAATTGGCCAAGGATCCGGGGTCCGATAAATAACAGTGAAATCGGGCTTGTCATGAGACAAACAAGCGGGGGAGCTTCCATAATAGGCGTGGGGGACCAATTTTCGGCCTGTGGGATCCTTCGATCGTAAAGGTGGGGTTGTTGATCTAGTGGCTGGGCACCACGCGGGAATCCATAGCGTGGAACCCGCTTGTTCAGAGGCATCATAGCAAAAAATTGAGGAGGGGTACTGTACGAATCTGTCAGGTCGGAAGAACCAGACAGAGTGACAGGTTAACGCCGACGTGAGCGTGAAGAAAAGCAGCCCAGGATGGGCAGTCCATTCACGCCAAATTTAACACAAGCCTATACGGAAGATGTGGACAAAGACTTACCGACTAGGACTCTTTCGATTTGTGGTGTTAGTGGATCAACGTCAATGTAGCCTCGGGAGCGAAGAAGGGCGAAGGTCGTTTCAACGCGCCTCGATTGAGTACGTGCTCACACCGAACTTGGGGAACCAGGAGGAGAGTTTGGACTCAGCAGGGTAGTTCGCAGCGGCTGAGAAGATATGTTTGGTCTTGGCATGAGCGTATCATAGCAGTTTTGATAGCATGATATTTTCTGCAGCCCTCCTCCCTGTAGGTAGAAGACTCCGGGTGGTCCCGTTATTTGATCTGCGACATCGAAACTGACCATCTGAAGGGCATGACATGCCCTTGGTGGAAGGTGATACCACCTGCACATCTAGACCGGCCCAGTTCGGCCAGGCAACTTGAGTTGCTATTTCTGAAGTCAGGCAAAAATTTTATCGTCTCAGTCACATCAACTCACCTTATGGTGGAGTGAGGAAGATAAGTGGAGGCCAAATCGCAATTTGTACTGAACAGTCAGCTCAAGCCCGCAGGCACTGAACTAATGGCTGTGGCTGGGAAAGAGTTGCCTTCCCGAGGTTGGCGCGTACTGTCATGGGTGTCACGCTTATTGACGCGTCGGCGTGACAAGACGCGGTGTGTCTAACTTGTTCACTGCTTGCCATGGGTATCAAGGGTCTCACAGGACTCATCTCACAACACGCTCCAGCAGCAATCAAGGAGCATGACATCAAGACTCTCTTTGGACGCAAGGTCGCCATAGACGCATCCATGTCAATATACCAGTTCCTCATTGCCGTCCGGCAAAAGGATGGCGAGATGCTTACCAACGACGCCGGCGAGACAACGAGTCACCTCATGGGCTTCTTCTACCGCACAATACGTATCGTCGAGAATGGTATCAAACCTGCCTATGTATTCGACGGAAAACCGCCAGAGCTCAAGAAGGGAGTGGTATGTATCACATTGAACTCGTTTCATATTGCCGCTCAAGTTTCATAGCTGTCGAAACGGTTTGAACGACGTGAGGAAGCAAAGGAAGAGGGAGAGGAAGCAAAGGAAACAGGTACAGTGGAGGAGGTTGACCGACTGTCAAGGCGAACAGTGAAGGTGACGAAGCAGCACAACGAGGAATGTATCAAACTTCTTAACCTGATGGGTATTCCAGTCGTCGTGGTATGTCGGGATTTCTTCAGGCATATATATCCCCTCAAGTCGTATTAGGCGCCATCAGAGGCAGAGGCACAATGTGCAGAGCTTGCTCGCGGGGGCAAGGTACTTGAATCACCGAATGTTTCGTGTTGATCAAAATCTCATATTACCCAGGTATATGCGGCCGGTTCAGAAGATATGGACACACTTACCTTCAATACCCCTATTCTCTATCGGCATCTTACTTTCTCGGAAGCTAAGAAGCAGCCTATCAGCGAGATTAATCTCAAGGCAGCCTTAGAGGGCCTCGATATGAACATGAGCCAAGTGCATCCATCTATGACGTCACCACAGCCCCCTACTAATACACCGCTAGTTCATTGACTTGTGTATACTGTTGGGATGCGATTACCTTGAGCCCATCAAGGGTATTGGTCCCAAGTCCGCCCTCAAACTTATTCGAGAGCATGGTGGCCTGGGTGAAGTCATCGCTCACCTTAGAGAAAAGTGGGTTGAGTCATGGTTGAAATCTGACACCGTCGCTCACCGTTCTTTCCAGAGTCGCTGAAAAGAAGGCGGCGGAGGTTTCTGAAGATGAAGCAGACGAGGAGCCCGCCCCTACATCCGATGTAGAACCAGATGAGGATGCGCCGAAGAAGAAGCCCAAGAAGGGTAAGGGTAAAGGATCAGGTGGAATCAAGATACCAGAGGAATGGCCTTGGGAGGAGGCCAAAAAACTTTTTGAAAATCCCGAAGTTATACCCGCCGACGAAGTCGAGGTGTGTGTGGTATCCACCGCTTGTTAACGCCCTCTCTGACCCTGGTTATTTAGCTCGAGTGGAAAAACCCTGACGTTGATGGCCTGGTACAGTTTCTGGTGACGGAAAAAGGGTTCAAGTGAGATATATATCTCGACCATTACTAGCTTCGGCTAATCATACCCTGTAGTGAGGAACGCGTCCGCAAAGGCGCCGAAAAACTACAAAAATTCCTGAATAGCAAGCAACAAGGCCGGTTAGATGGGTTTTTCACTGTCAAGCCCAAAGAAAAGCCAACAACTACTGCCAAGGCTGACACCAAATCTAAGGGAACCAAGCGCAAAGTGAGCAACTTGAAAATCCGCCCCACTTGACTTGTGTCTAACATGCCGTTTAGGGAGATGACAAAGCAGAAACCGGGGCCGGCAAAAAGGCGAAACGGAAATGATTTCTTACCCAGACACCTGCACACTGGATTGATGTATATTTGTGACATATCCCTTCTTTTGATCCAATTGATTTTTCGCTGGTTGAGCTCGTCCCTTTGGGGTCCAGGAAACAGAGAAGATTTTTTTGAAACATAAACACTTTCGTAAGCTGGCCATTGATTTGAGTCAGGAGACATGTGGTCGCTTGAACAGAAATGATGTGCCGCTTAAGCCGACTACTGGAGTAATGTCTTCGGCAAACACTCAGTACGTGTGCCAGTGGCGTATCAGGCCCATCTTCGCTGGGTGAGACGGGTTAGTCGTCTTCGGGCCTCAAAAATTTTTGAGGGCTGACCCTGCCCGATTCCTGCGTGCATACTCAGGGAATGGATCTTCAGAGCAGATTCTTTCTTGAACCGTTTTATATTGCGTTCATATCAGACCCACTGAGGGCTGTTTTCGAACCGCAGAACACACAAGAACATAAAAAGTCACTCCACAGCTCGAATCGTGTGGGTGAATTGGGCTAAAGTGTTTTCGTGAAACCCCCAAACCTTCAGCTGTCCTTTATGGACTCTTGGATTCCCGGGGCTGGTATGGGGTCTGCATGGGATCTCGCGGGCGGCGCTTACTGTTGATAGATGTAGGGAAGAATTTGAATGCAGTGGCCCCTCAGACGAAGGCAATCCCACGAAGGAGTCCTTCATTCCCGTGCTCAAATTCTGTGGAGGGGGACTTTCATATAAATAGAACTACAGCGGACCCTATCACAATCCATGGCACTCGGGGCTATGGGGTGTGATGGGGTATGGGGTATGGGGGGGGGCTAAGACCAATTTTGTCGCCGCAGAGTGCTATGGGTTATAGCAGGTACGGGTTATAATGGAGTTGGCCGTGTTCAATTTGCATCAACTTCGCGCATTGTGAGCATTCCTCGAGAAGCTCTTGCGATGCACAATGCAGAACTGACATGTTTATATATACAACCCCCTGCCCTGCTCAGCTGTTGCCCGACAGTGATGTCTAAACAAGGTAACTCGTATCCACCCAGCTCGCATAATCACTGCCAACTGCACTAGAGATCGAATATGCGGATGCCTGAGAAGCAGAAAGAACGGTAGCGAAGCTTGGGCGAGTGGCACCGCTGACACCGCTTCCGGTAGTGTTGTATTCCGCGAAGAGGATGTTGTCGGTCCGGGGATCATCTGTGTTCCATTGTGACCAGAGAGCTTTGTTGAACGGAGCGGTTACGACGGTGTTCTTGAAGATGACCCTGTAACATGTATTTGATCAGTGTATGTTCCGTGACTTTACGATATTTCTGGAGGGGGGGGGGGGGGGGGGTAGGTATGTTGGTTGATGCATACTTAGCGTAATCTAAGAAAAGTGCGAGTGCATGTTATCAAAGTGGCTAGGAAGATGAATGAATAATGAAAGCAGCTTACTGCCCCATGGTCTCCCGAAGTATTGGCGGGAGGTGACGTTTGAGAAGGCACCGGATGCTGTTACGATGGTGTTTGCGTTAAAGACGTCTGGAAGCGAAGTCAGCTGAGGGCGTTTCAAGAAGATGAAGAAGGGCTCGTTTACAGCTTCCGGCGTCGTTCGATTCACGACCACTGGCTGTGACCCACCCGGCACCTTTGACCGCAATGGTGTTTCCACCAAAATAGGCGAGACCTTGCCTTCCGAAAATGAAGTCCACAGCACCCTAATACAGCCCGATAAATATGTGCGAAATCAGTCCTTGTTTGGAAGGCAACCAGACGTCGAGTTAACATGCCTCGATGTAGCCCCGTAGGTACACTTGTGTTCCCTGGTTGGCATAGAGAGTATCTTGGTACCCATAGAACCCACAGGCATAGAGGCCAACGCGACTACCGTATTGACTGATGGCGATAGCTTGAGAGCCTGGACCGAAGGTATTCTTAACATTGACATTATACATCTTAAAGTCGTTCTTGTGAACGCGGAGGGTGCCGCTCGCGTCGTTGGAACCAGCCTGACTGGCCGGAATCCCAGCTTGGATCGTGACTTGATTGTTCTTGTACGTGGAGGTATCCGTGGTGTATCCATAAATCTAAATCAAACACCTTAATCGGGACCCTCAACAAAGATACCAAGAGCAACGAACGGTCAGAGGTCCAGAACGTGTGATATAGACTTGTTCATTATACGTCCCAGGGTAGATGAAAATGGCTTGCGAGCTGCTGTCGTTGGGGAGAGAGTTGACAGCGTCCTTAACTGTCTTGAACTCGCCAGAATTCGTAGTTCCAGCACGGACAACTTTGGCACCTGCTGGCGGAGTAGTACGGGAGGCAGCATACACTGCTTCAAGTAGGGAAAGGCAAAAAGCAAGATAGACGAAAAGGCGGGTCATTATGGTACAAGTCGGCGGATTAGGATAATGAGAACTCCAGCATTTATGCCGCCACCGAAGGCAGAACTCATGAAAAACTGCCCCTCTTATCCATGTGTTCACGTCGTTCATCTCGAGCATGTGTTCTTGTCGAAGGATGCCACTGGGCCAGTGGACGGCAAACGGGAACATAGAGAGCGGTCCGGTTGCGGATCACTGCTCTCTTACTCTCCGTGTCAGACGTCGAGCCCATCCCCTCCTTGCAAAGTTGATCGAGGCCCGGCGGGCCGAATCAGACAGTATCTGTCAGTCCCAAAACAGTTGCCCAGGAATAATACCCAAGTTGCACCTAGATTGCCAGTAGTATAACAATGAAATTCCAGAGTATTGACCTCCACCGCCTCTGGCCAGGTATGGATCTTTCCCCCGACCTCCCTGATGCACCGTCCAACTGCTGAGATTTTTCAATGAGCGAAAAGTAAGAGGAATACCCATTTATTCGGTACGTTGTTGGCAGGCTTTAAGTACCCACGGTCTAGAATCCGGGGTCGCCATCTTCCTTATTCCCGTACCATGATGTTCCACCCTGTACCGATATTTTTGTCACTTAATGGTTTTGATCTCATCAACTCTCAATAGCTAAGAGCAGAGAAACGGCCTCCTCATCCTTCTCCAACTGCAGTCTAGACAACGCCACCCAGATTAATTTTGTCGTCGAAGGACCAATCACCAATCATGCGATGTGCCCTCGCTAGTAAGAACACTTGGTGACCTGACACAGCAAATACCGGGTTTATCCGGGAAGTAGAAGACCATGAACTTTTTCTCGGAATCAAGTATAAATGTTGTCAACATGCGGCAACAACCACGGACGATGAGGATGCATCAAAAAGAGATCTCGAGGTGAGCGCCCTGCGTCATCTTGATGTGATCCCTCTGTTGACGCCACAACCGACATTCACTATTCCTTATACACCCGCCTTATTTGTTATCAAATTCGCATTTGGCCCGGACTCAAGGTGGTTTATCCTTGTAGACTGGTTGGATTGGAAGATATTGACTAGATATTTGATATAACGGGACGTGGAAATGTGACGAAGGATTAGTTTCCAGTGGTCCTATAAATTGAATAACATTTGTCAACCGGGCGCTTGGCCTAGTGGTATGGCGTATGCTTTGCACTGGATAGTGTACATAAGCAGCAGCTTATGGAAATTGTATAAGATCACGAGTTCGATCCTCGTAGCGTCCATTTGTTTTTCTACATTTTTGTCGGAACCCGGGCCTCCGTAAATGCTCCCTTGTATACAATTCAATCTTTTGCTCCCCCTAAGGTGCTCATATTGTACCCGTTGGAGGTGATGAGCCATATCGAAGAATGCCATACACCGCCATCATAACCCGAAGTTGAGCGCTCCGCCCAAGTCCAATTACCTCGTGATTGTTATCCAGTCTCAGAGAGGCCATTGATAATGTGGCACAATTAATTCGCACGGTTGCTTCTCATCGAGATCACCAGGTGGGAAAGCCACTTCATCATCTTCAATCAACCCTCGAATTGCAACGATACCCAGCATCGATAAGAATACGAATATTTCTCGGATGTTTTTTCTCAGGCGAGACCTTTGACCTTTATTGGGACCTTCACACCGCCGGCCGTTGAATCATGTATTGAGCCCCCTGTCATGGTGTATTGCAGTAATAATCAATCTCTATGGCACCTCGCTTATCAAAATGATAACATACCCGCTAATGTGAAGATGACGACTCGTTTAGTTTCCGACGAGAACGCTGACATGGCGGCGCGGTAAGGTCATTGGTGAATCCAAATGACGTCTGCGTTTCTCGCTTGTGTTAAGCGAGGCTCTTCTGATTTATGACGACAGCATGTTTTGGGTTCCCTTAAATATACCCCAGCTTCAGTTACTCCCGTACACGCCGGACGGTGATACTACTACTTCGCTTCCTGATTTTGCTCACTAGGCACTGGTAGTATCAGAACAGGATCGATGCTATACTCTTGGTCAGCTCCGCATACTTTGCGTTTCTAAGGCTGAAAATCTTTGGTAGGTACGTTTTCCGTTCTTACCGCAATTGACTGATAACGTGGAAAAAACATTGACTGAACCCCTGATATATAGGTTAGGTGCTACAGATCTTAAGCTGCTTTAGATCTAGCCTGAAATCTGTTCAGGGTTTGAAGTAGAGCGCGCGCAGGGACTTGCTTCTGGCCAATCGTTCATGAGCATCGCTTCATAACTCATGGGGAATCAGATGGCGACTTGGTTTCACATGAACTTGGCTTGTTCGAATGTGCAATGAACGTAGTCTCATCTGATGCCCGTCATTAATCAGATCGATAAAGTTGCAGAAA
Organism: Podaxis sp. AQ799166; assembly: GCA_018524765.1. NCBI lineage: Eukaryota > Fungi > Basidiomycota > Agaricomycetes > Agaricales > Agaricaceae > Podaxis > Podaxis sp. AQ799166. Next base: position 24,984 of record JAEUWQ010002311.1, on the reverse strand, counting down.
TCAAGCGAAATCGATACATGATCTACTATAATACATATCCATACGTCCATATGGAAAAAGGCATATACAATACGATACGAACACGAGTAAAGAGAAAGAAACATAATAAATAGAGATCTATGGCATTGACATGGACGAATTACGGAGGAATGGAGTGTTGATTTGCTCCAAATGAGTCCTCCCTAAGGGTCTGGAGACTAGCCATCAACCGGGGGATGGTTTCTACCAAGATCATCCTCCGCGCTTCAACGCTCAAAGGAGGACCTCCGTGTGATCCGGTAAGGGTCTGCAGTTCGGTAATCTCTTGTCCCAAGGGCAATTCTGCTGCCTGTGTGCGTTGGAGGATGGCATCCTGAAGAGTAACGAGGTGACTTTAGCCAGATGACGGTGTTTTCATACATTATGGACTCACGATTGTGTTGAGGAAGCAGTTTCCAACCGTGTCCAACATGTCTTCTACCTGCTTTCGCGTATACATGGGTTTGTCGGATGCGCTTGATTTGTCGGTAGACATCATTAAGTTGTACTTGTTCCAACGTGCAATCGAGTCCGCCCGCTCCCCAGGGCCAACGACGTATGGCCCTGTTGGAAACAACGTGGAAGAAAGCGAGGGAGATCCCTGCGAGACGAGGTCAATAGAGCCCGGAAGGTGGCTGTATTGACTTACGTTCGACGACGAGGAGCTTCCAGAGCGCTGTGTCGTATAGGGGAACGGGAAGGAGACGTTGGAGGCCGATGTGATTTCTGACGATGTCGAGGGCGATAGCGAACCCTCAGAAAGTGCAGACGAAATTGATGAAAAGAAGTCCTGGAACTCCTGAGTAGATTGTTCGTGCCCTTTCAAGGGGTCGCTTTGCTGGAAGAGGTCGACATGAATGAAGTCGTCTGTGATCGCTGGAGGATGTTCGTGGATCGGAGTCCCGACTATTCCTAAACCTCCAGCGAACTCGATGTTATGCTGAATACCGCTGTCTTGCGTATATTGTGTCATGGCTTGAATCATGCGGTCTGTTGATTGTTGATCCCAGGTGGAAGTAGAGCTGCACTGTAGCGAATGGGATTGCAGCTCCTCGCTAGATAGGCGACAAGTAAGGCATGCGAATCCAGGCAACATTCGACAGCTCACCTTTTCGCGAAGACCTGACTGCAATTTTGACACTTGTGCACCATGTTTCTTGTATCTATAGGCGGCATTACAAGGAGAGCTGAGAGATAAGAGCAAATGTTACTCACGAATGTGGTAGTGACGTCTCAGGTTAGATCGTCTTGTGAAGGGAGCATCGCAGCGAGGACAGTGGTAAGCACCGTCTGTGGGGTTTCGCCGGAGGCTGTCGATGCTAGCGTCTCTGTGTGTAGAGTGCATTGCTCCAGGGAAGATGAGGGGGGGAAGACGCCGTTGCTCCCGACAGCTCAGCTATTTGAAGGGCCAGAAACAAGCCCATTGCATCATAGGTCCTGCTGTAACCTTCGTACATTCCGGGGGGTCGAATCAGAATAGGTCGTATCAACCCTTCGCCAATCTAACTTGAGGTCAGCACAGTTCTGGGGCTGCGAAACCACATATGCTTTAGATCTCGCGTATCTGCCATCTGGTCGCTTAGATGTCCAGATTAGACCGTTGTTCAGGGGTGACGCAACGCTTACCCTGTGCAGTGTGTACTTGATGAGAATACGGATTATAATATCCTCTCCCGTCGAATTCGCTATGATCGACATATTGACAAAGACGTCAGGGTCTGGGTTTGTGCACGCTTGTGCCTTATTGAGATTGTCCACGTGTGAACTATGACGCTAGGCGGTCGCCCAACTCAGCGTCCTCGACCGAATTCTCATAACCTGGCAAACACAGATACTTTGGGTGAGACAACTTGCAGTATTGAAGCTGGAGGCGATGCAACGTGGAGCTACGTTTGAGCAGGCAGGTTGCTTTCAAGATCCATGCAACGGCATTATTCCCATAGGGCTCGTTAAGCGAGTTGATGCTTCCGGTCAGTACGCAGGTGTTAAGCGAAGATGCACTGAAGGTTTCTTGTTATGGCAGGATACTCACTTTGACATGTATATTGGTCATCGGCAGTAGAACGTGGTAGAGGAATTCGACGTGTTTGTCGGGGCCTCTGCAAGGCGGATCACTCATATTTCTAGTAGTAACGATCAACTACAGGTCGTATCGAATCTCGTATGACGTCGAGGTCGTTTTGCTCCAGAACCAAAAACACATGCTCCGTTACTTGTACGCAGAGCTGGGATTTAAGTCAACACTAAACCGCGATAAGAAGTCTGGTTATCGACTCTGCTTGGACTTCGGACCGACAGAGAAGAAGGGAGTGATCACGATGGACGTCTATATCTAAAATTACGGTATTTATTGTGCACAATAAACCTTCGACACCCTGTTTATTCACACGAGTGCTTTATGATCAGGATTCAGATTCCTCATGGTCCCTATCACGCAGGGTTCATCATGTTGGTGTCCTATAGGATATGACAACATGAATTCATAGATTGATTCGATCGTCAATTTTGGAAAAGGACCGGCCGGTTTCTGCCGTCTAAGGATCGGTGATAGTCATCCATATGGACGAGTTGTACTTCGTTCCGCTGCCTTGACTCGCCGAGTCCTCCCTTGTCAAGTTTGGCCTTGCTGCTCCCGGATAGTCAAGATCGAGTCGTTCTGTCTCCTGGTGACGTTTCTTAGAATATGTTAAAGCCCTAGCCAAACATGATCAAATTATATCCGTGTTAGTGATTCGCAGAATCGTCTTCATGACCCGGCTGGTTTAAGGGTCGAAATTTGCCTCTAGAGTATCATAATGCGGGACTCAAACGGCATTATAACATCTCTTCAACTGATCAATGTACCTCAAGTTGTCCCTCGAAGTTGAATGGCAATCCATAGTTGTGGAAGATTGAAGATCGCTTATGTAAGCAGGCTCTCGGACACGGTGGGGTTGGAGACGAGTAACCGTCGGAATGCCATTTCCAGCCAACAAAAACACCAGGGCCCGATACGCGAGGTAGGTGAGTGCCATAACGAATTTTCGAGATCGTAGGGCTATTACAACAGGAATGGCGAGGTATTTCCATAGCTGCAGGAGTGCCGGTATGGGTGGAGATAATGCCCCAAGGGATGAACACTGCGCTGCATAACACGAAGAAGAGTCTACGATGTTCCGTTGGTTGCGAAAGGCTGGTTATAGAGTGAACCCGCAGCTTACCCCGCCGATCAGGACGGGTGTAAAAATTCTTAGAGAGCAATTTGCTGTAATGCAGGAAAATGACAAGAAGTGCTCAACGACAATTGACATTGAACAAACAATCTGTATTAGCATAGCCTTGGATTTTCCAAGAATTCTGCTCGACCATTTTTACTCGCTGCAGCCGGTGATACTTTCTATAAGTACCAAGAAAGAAGTGCTCTAGCACATAAGTGTCGGCTAAGCAAGTTCCGCAAGGAATATAATTATTGGTCTCCATTATAGTCGTAGCAGGTTCTTCCATCATAAGCCTCCAGCATCCACGACTTGGAAAAGAAAACCACCGTTTCCGGCGGACACACTCCACGGTTGAGGTAATCCGTCAACGTCGTCTCATCCTCCGAGTTTCAACACTTCCTTGAAGGACGAACACTATGACGATGTCCGGTCTCAAGATTGCACGGAGCCGGCCATACAGTATCGTTGTAGGTTCTTGAGTCATAGCGCTTAACAGTTTGTTCCGTTGCGTTCTAAGCGACGTTCCATAATTGATAAAATGCGTGTAAAGTGCATGGCTCACCTCGTACCCGATAGGCGCCCGCCGTGTCCAAGCGGTGCGCGCGTCATCCTGCCGATCACGGCGTCATTAACTCGTTGAAGCAAAACAAACTATTGTATATCTTTCTGGAACCAAGATACTTACAGAAAGTGAAATCTGCATATTTAGCTTTTGTCATGCTATCGAGGACTGGATCAAAAGCCCCAACACATGAGTCAAAAATGCGATCATAGAACAAGGGCTGGCAACACGCACGCGAGCTCTAATTCTAACTCAGTCACCGGAATCACACAAGCCAGCCCGCAGCGGCGTGGCTTAAAACCTGTGCGGGTGGGGTGTCGCGTTCCAGAAGGCCCAAAACGCTTCGCAAGGATGCCCTATGACCCAGTGAGACACCAGATTAAGTCAATCGTGGTGGTACACGGGCCTGTGTTGCATAGCAGGAGACGTGTTATCTGTGGAGGTATGACGTTGTGTTCAGGGCACAAAGGCTGGTCCGATGAATAAATGGGGATTGGAAGCCCTTAGAAGTGCGTTCCATCTAAGACCACACCCCCTCCTTCGCTGCTTTCCTTTTCGACTCATTGTTGCCATGGGCCGCGTCGACGTTGCTCGTGACTCTTCTCCTTTTCGTCCATCCACAAACAAACCCATTCAGATTAATGTGAACGCATTGTTGGAAGCCGTCACAAGAGTCTTTCGCGGGGTTGAACCATGGTATCAAGCGAATAGGTGAGTAAGCGTTTCGAAACATGGTTGGTCCATATGGATAATGACAAGCTGATTGGCGACCGCTTTCCGTAGTGATGACCAAGACGTGGATATGATTATTCAGGGCGCGCGGATACAAGGCCAACGGTTCAACGATGCTATTAATTTGAGCGTATCCACCAGCGAAGATGGCCTGATGCTGCTCGCAGAAAGTGTCCTGTTTACCAGGGCCACCGCTCAAGGAAAACCCATCGAAGAAATGCAACCCGATTTCGGACATCTGGTGAGATTGGCGAATGATGGATACGAAAGGGCGGAGAAGTCTTCAAAAATTCTAACCGAGGTGTCTGGGCGATTTAAAGAAGTGAGCGCAAATGGTTTGAGCGTAATGACTTACTAAATCGTCAATGATTAGTTGAGCTCTTGCACGGGGCCGCTCGCGTTGAAGGGGATCACTCGTCGGCTTGATCGGAGACGGCAGGGTTCTTTGACGCCCCAAGGTATCCGGCATGTAGCTCGGACGATGAGCGAGATTATGGTAGGAGGAGTGCTGCCCCTCATTACTATTCCTCCCGAACTTGCAGAGCCAATCAAGTCAGAGCTTGGGGTTGGGATTGGTGCACCTACAAGGAGTAAGCAATTCTCTTCAATTTCAACAGCTGGTTTCTCACCTGGACACGCAGAAAGAGAATATAAGAATATACCAGTGAATGAAGCGTTGGATAGGTTGGAGGTTATTGCGAAAAACGTAGCGGAAGTCCAACACCACGTATCCAAGTTTATCGATTTATGGAAGGATATCAAGGAAAAGTTGAGTCGGATGCAATCACAAATAAGGGAGGGGTGGGTCGCGGTCGGCGACCAGCTCGGCCTTGAGGTTGGAAGGGATTGGGCAGATGTTGTTGCTCAATACAAGGCATACCGAGACGCAGTAAGTAACCGTATGAAACGTCTGATTATGTCTGATCAGTGTTGGTTGTTTGTTTAAGATGCCTGATATTCGAGAATATTATCAAATCACCTTTGATGTGGACTGCAAAGAGGTTCGTTCTTGCGCGTTCACAGACAAGCAATTAATGCTGACATAGATGCTGCAGTTCGAGTTCAAGGGGAGATTAGCCAGCCTGCGGGAGCATATGGAAAAGATGAGAAGGGCGGCCCGGCAGATGGAGAGCATAGCAAAGCTGACTCACAGTGGGAAGAGTCGTGCAGAGTTCCAAAATGCGGTGGACTCGATTCGCAAAGGGCTCAAACAACAATTGTCCGAGCTTATCTTGGTCCTGGAAGGGGTAGAGAAGAGTCTCAAACATTCAGGGGCCGTTTCGGATGCTGACCCAGCAACTCGAGAGAAGTTCTGCGAACTCCTCAAACACACCCAGGGTCGCATGCCATCTGTCACCCAGGGAATCCAAGAACTGAAAAAGATTTTGACGGAACAAGTGTCGACAAAGCGCCTCGTTCGGGCTCAGGTTTACCACGCATATGACCGGTTCTCGTCGGGCGGGACAGTCAGAGTCCTCTCACAAGAAGACGCACAGCGCGTGCTTTCGGAATTCGAAGAAGCGGTGTTAGGGGTATCGGGGTTCTGCGCGGCGCTGGTGCTCGTTGGAATCCAACTGGACGAGGCGTCTCTTTTGGCCAGCGGAGAGCCCGAGGGTGGCTTAGAGGCGATGGAGAAGACTGTCCAAGACACTATACAGACTCTGAAGCTAGCCAATGGTGCACTCGGCGGGATTTCTTATGAACTATTGTTTTCTCATCAGTGATGCACGGCTATCTGTCCTGTATTAAGTACATTAGCTGTTGGTTAGCGCGAACAAGGCGATAAATTACCTTGAACTGCTTTGATGTTGGACCATGGTAATAGTCACAGGATAAGTAATAAGTGACAGGCTTTTGTTTGTTCTGTATTTTGCTCTCTTATTCATGTTGGATGGCCGCCTTCTGAACAAACTCACAGGTCTCCACGGCACCCACGCCGGTGACCACGACAACGACATTATAACCCCTCAACAACCCTCGCACACCACTGCCACTGACACCACCCGTGCCCAGGCGGCTCGACCTAGAACGAATACTACTAGAGGATCCTCGGCGAAGGCCACGTCGCAGAAAATGGCAGGCACCAGTGCCTATGACCGTTTGGAGGGCGGCCTTGGACCACAGAGGGGTCCAGCTGGCCGACACAATTGGAAGAAGTATGCTATAATTGCTGGTTTGGTGCTAGGAGTTTTGTGGTTTGCTGCTCCGCGCAGCGAAACCTACACTTGGAACAAGAATAAAGGTACGCTTATTGTCGTATCTTAGGTTCTCTAGGTTGCTGAGAACATGAAGATCTACCGTCCTATACTTACGATGACGACATTGAGAATGTCCCAACGACGGCTGGTCACAGTAACACCGACAATAAACCCTCCAACCGCCCTGTCCATCCTACATCATGGGAGGCCGACCCAGACCCATCGAAAACTACACATTGCACTCGCCCACACTCGCCGGATGCCCGTCTTGTACAGTACGCCCTCATGATCGACGCCGGTTCGACTGGCTCCCGAATTCACGTCTACAAATTCAACAATTGTGGCTCAGAGCCCGGTTATGAATACGAAGTCTCGAAGATGACTCAGCCAGGCCTCTCTTCGTACGCAGGCAAACCGGAAGAGGCAGCGAAGAGTTTGGATGTCCTCCTCAATGAGGCTATGCGTGTTGTACCGGAGAGTCTGAGGAAGTGCACGTCAGTGGCCGTTAAAGCGACGGCCGGTCTTCGCCTTCTTCCCGACTCACAAAGCAACGACATTCTTCGGGCGGTAGAAAATCGTCTGCGAGACCAATACCCCTTCCAACTCCCAGAGAAAGATGCGGTTGTAGTTATGGATGGAAAGGATGAAGGCGTCTACGCTTGGATCACTGCTAACTATCTCCTCAACACCATCCGTGTAGACACACCACCCAACACACCAACATACGCCGTCCTCGACCTCGGAGGCGCCTCAACACAGATCGTATTCGAGCCCGTGTTCACTTCTGATGGGCGCTTGGAGGAAGGCGAACACAAGTATGATCTCACCTTTGGCGGGCGGAAATACACCTTATATCAACACTCATACCTCGGTTATGGACTCATGAGAGCTCGAAAACACGTACATCGCCTTGTCGACTTCATGGCCTCCATCCGGACCACATCTTCTCAAAAGGAATCCGAAAACCACTTCGTCGGCAACCCTTGTCTTGCCAAGGGTACTCGGAGGGTTGTCGAGATTGAGGATGAGAGAACTGGTGCCAAACGCAATGTCACCATGGATGGTGATGATATTGGTTCTCTTGAGGCTTGTGACCGGATCATACAGCTCGTTCTCGCCAAGGATGCGTAAGTGTTTCTCATTAGTGACCATGTAAGCGCCCATACTAACGGCCGCTTCCTACAGTATCTGCGAACTCAAACCATGTTCGTTCAACGGCGTGTATCAACCCTCCCTCCTTGACACTTTCCCCTCCGGCAAAGTCCTCCTTCTCTCCTACTTCTACGACCGTGTCTTCCCCCTCCTCTCCCGCTCCCAGAAATCCAGATCCAAATCCCCTTCAGAACCAACGTTCGACATAGCAACTATTGCTCAGACTGCAGACCTCGTATGTCGTGGCCGCACGGAATGGGTTAAACACTGGGGCTCTGATAAAGAGTTGATGGAGGAGTTGGAAGGACGACCAGAGTGGTGTCTTGACCTGACGTTTATGCATGCATTGCTGAGGTTGGGTTATGAGTTTGAGGATGATCGGGAGGTGATGATCGGGAAGAAGATTGAAGGGACGGAGTTGGGGTGGTGTCTTGGTGCTACAATTACGATGGTTGGAGGAGAGCTGACGTGTCGGGCGTAGATTTGAAATTCAAGAATTTTCGAGAATCTAGAATTTCAAGACCTTCGTTTGGGACCTTTGATAATCTTGTTTATTCATACGGCGTAATACACCTTTCGACCCATCCCTTCGCTGACTCCGCTACACCGAGCATTCCTCGGGTGAAGGTGCGCGGTTCATGTTTGGTTTGTGTTCATTGCTCATGCTCAAATTGGCTTAGCCCTCAGGTTCGTGTGTGTTCTGCGTCAAGGAGGGTTGCGTTATCCGATTATATCTCAGCGTCCTCCCATGCCTACAACTTGGACATTGTCCAGGAAGCTACTCCGCCACTATATGGTGAGAAGCATTACTTGGTGAGGCCTTGCAGAGAAACCACTTGTTTCAGGGAAAGAACTCGCTGTTAGTACAAGGAAGCTGCGGGTCTTAAGCGACGCCGTAACAACAGGTTTGGTGAGCCCTTTACCGATGCCAGAAGATCATCGAACCCTGTGCGACCCCCAATGATGGGAAGTATTAGCGGACATTCTAATGCACGGATATCTTCTCACTCCCTGGGGTGGGTATCGCGAGCTGAGAGATAAGTGCTAAAAATAGCGAGCGAATGCCATCCACGAAAGAAAACATGTACAGTCGGGCCTCTTGACCTAGACGCATGTGGGGCTAGTGAATGTGACGGAAAGAAGCACAATGCCGTTGGCTGCCTGCGGAAGTTTGGCTGAATCAGCTCCTCCACTAGGTATGCTTAGTAATGTGGGTACGGGCTAGCTGTGGATTATCTGGATAATCAGACATCCTACATAGGAGTGTGAGCAAGGGTACTAGCTAGGAACAAGTATAAATGCGGGAGCATTCCTAGGTGAGAGGCATCGTGCTTCAGCCCGCCTTCCATTAGCTGACTTCATCTGCCCTTGACCATGATTACATTCTACGACCTCGCTGCGAGAGATTCAATCAAAACTTGGTCTCCAAACCCGTGGAAGACGAGGTGAGTGGATGGCTTTTGCCCCAAGGGTTCTTGTGCTTAGCGGAGGCTTGCCATTAGATATGTCTTGAACTACAAAAAGCTTCCATACAAGACCGTACCGCTCGAATACCCCGATCTTGAGGGCGAGTTCAAGAAACTTGGGATTCCGCCCAGTGGGACGAAAGCAGATGGAAGCCCGCTCTACACGTCTCCTTCCCTCACAGACGACGCGACCGGTGCTAAGATCAGCGACTCGTACAAAATTGCTGAATATCTCGACAAGGCGTACCCCAACACACCCAAGGTCATTCCCCCAGGCACCGAGGCGTTGCAGCAAGCCTTCTATGATCAGTTCTGGCAACTGGTTAGTCCTCTTTGGCCTTTGTACTTGCCTAGGATCCCCTCCGTGATCCTAAACCCACCAAGTGCTGAGTACTTCACGGCCACCCGTTCCGTGGTTTTCGGCAAACCACTCGCCGATGTAGAACCGAAGGGGGCGGAAAACGCCGAGGGCTGGAAGAAGATCCAAGCGGCGTTTGACACGCTTAATGGTTGGTTGAGCAAGAGCGGTGGCCCGTACTTTATGGGAGACACGCCCACTTTTGCGGACTTTACTGTTGGTGGTCTGCTCCATGGATTGAAGATCTGCTTCGGGGAGAACAGTCAGGAGTGGAAGAACATTGCATCGTGGAACAATGGAAGGTGGAAGGAGTTGGTGGACAGCTTGGACAAGTACGCAAGTGTCGAGAATTAGGTGAGCAAACTCCGAAATTCTAGATCACTAGCTTGTGATTTACGCATTATCTTCAGGTTCCGAATGTGTGCCAACCTCAACCAAGGACGAAGAGAAAGGGTGCATCCAAGGGAAGAGCATTGAGATACTGTATTACATGCAATGGTTGTACACCATGAAAATCGAATACAATGTTTAAATTCAAACGTTTGATAGAGAGTCTGGACACGTCTTTCGTTGTTCCTATATGATCAATTATACCTTGATAACTACCGGACCCACGCCAAGCCCTTCACTTTGCAGCACAATGTCTCTGACAGTTAGCGGTACGATGTTGCGAACCGATGTTATCGCACCAGGATGGCGGGTCCCAACGGTAAGGTCTAAGGTGGTCTGGGGTAGCGGCGTTCAAGGATCAAATCAATATGGCATCAATTCGACAGGCAAGCGCCGTCCTGCGGTCCAACGAGGTGGCAGCATTGCTTACTCGTGCATCTACTCTAGATAGCGCAGATCAGGGAAAAATCTCTGGCGAATGAATCTGCTGGCGCTGGCAGCAACGGACAGATCCGAAGGAATTGTTACTTGACGACGCCCGTTCGAGAGTAGATCCGGGAAGTCTGACTTGGGAAAATTGGCCTCTCGGAGTGGGTCACGACCTCGTGTGTGACGGCCCCAATGATATTTTATACACCAGCTCCAGTTGATGCACCGTATGGTGGTACAAACTACTATAGGTGTTAATCCGTCCCTGTCATAGTGCAACATTCTCCTAACCTTACACCCCTCAGATTCATAGTCCAAATTACGTCATTTGAAGTCCCCTCAGATTCTTCCCTCATTGGCGTGGGTATAGTAGCTCAAGCTATGGAGAAGTCTTCCAAGTGTGGTGAACAATACGTTTATGGTTGGTTTGAGCAAGGGTGGGACGCGTACTTAATGAGAGAAACGCCCACTTTTGCGGGCTTTATTGTTGGCGATATGCTCCATGGGTTGAGGATTAGATCTGCTTCCGAAACAACGAGCAGTGGAGGACTACAGCATTGTGGAACATTGGAAAGCGGAAGGATATGATAAACAGCTTGGACAAATATGAGAACGTTGAAGGTTAGGTGAGCGGACTCGGAAACCGCGAAATCTTACGCATTATTTTGGGGTTTCGAATCTACATATAAATTTCGATCAGAGATGGAAAAAGGATGTGATTCAAGGAAAATATTGGAATGGTGTGCTACACCGGTAGTTGCGCCAGTTATGGAAGTCAGATGCAATTATATGAAGGGTGAATGTTTCGATAGTGAGTCTGGACGCATCTTTCGCTATCCTATGATCGATTACATCTTGTCAGCTACTGGAGACACGTCGCAAGGGGGGGGTTATTCGTGGAAGTGCCTTGCGGCAAGCTCATGTATGTTCTCCACTTTGCTATACTCAGCGCGAGCCCTCACAGTTGCTTTCAACTTTCTCCGAAGGTGACAGGAGCATGTCTTGACCAAAAAGAGGTCGTACTGGGTACGATGTCCTTCATCTCCAAGGACAAGCCTTTGCCGACCTTCTGTTCCACGGGAGTATGAGATGATGGTTGTAATAGAGGATTGAGTGGACATACCGCAGCACTACGCTCAACCACCTCGTGGGTGGGATCACCTAACTTCCTCAGTGTGACCTTGATATCGTCGAGGCACTCTTAAAAACACTTGCTAGACCTATATCTATACCGTCGTGGTGCTTCGATGCGGCTCTGTGAGTCCTGATCCCAGACCTCAAGCCCACGCAGGGTTGATACTTTATAACTAAGCAACTTTCTGTTTTCCTCACGTTCGAGCCGACTGTAGGAGCTCGGCAAAGTGAGTATGACCGCCGGGGCTGTGTGACATATAATTGATGAGCGTGGCTAATCAGTGACGCTATCTGGCGTCTACAACCCTCGAAATCCTTTTCAACTCAAGATCTTGGAACCCGCAGGATGGATCTCTCGCAAAGTAATCGGCGGATCACTTACCTGTTCAACAGTGCACCAGATACTAGCAAAAGATATTTACGCCAAATCTACAAGTTCTCCTAATCGTCGTCGAAGCGCAGTATAATGTTTCCGACATTAACTCAAGCGTTAGTGATACGGGGCGCCAAACAAATGTCATCTTACCTGGAATGCGAGTCCCAGCGAATTGGTGCTAATGCCGCTTTGGTAACAATGGCAAGGATTGATTCAATTCGGCAGCCAAGCGCCTTCCTGCGATCCAACGAGGTGACAATACTACCTACTCGTGTATCCGCCTAAAATAACACAGATCAAGACGAAATACCCAGCTAGGAAGGTGCCAGCGCTTGTAGTGTCGTGAAGACTCGAAGATCATGTTATTTGAAAGGCCACAGCGCCTATTTGAGCTTAGTTTGAGAACTGACTCTGACAGCTATCTTCGTGAGGGGTAGCTGCGGTGCATGATGGCTCCAAGGATGCTTCATAGACTAGCTTCAGATGATGCACAGTGGGGGTTATAAACTACCTGGCTATGGATCGTCATGTAGAAGCTAGATCCTTCCCCATTGCGGCTCAGCATCAGTCATGAACCAAGCCCCCCAATCGATCACCAAGCCGGATTTCCCTCCCATTGACGTGGGCACGGTAGCTCAAGCCATCGAGAAAGTTTTCCAAGTATTAGAGCCATGGTTCGCTGTTAAGTGGTAAGATAACGTTCAGTATGCTTATGTAGGTACTACTCGAGTGAGGCTCATTTCGGGGATAGTGATGTTAGCGACTTTGTCGACTTTGTGGAGTATATCCAGCTCCAAGGTCGCAAGTTCGCCAGTGCCGTCGACTTAAGCGTGAAAACGAGTGCGGACGGTATCGCATTGGCCCGTGATAGCTTGGTGTTTTGTTCAGCGATCGAAGGTGGATGGGATGAGAAGACTATCAATGAATTTTTCAGAGGATTGTTGAAGATAGCCACGAGTGCGTACGGAAGGGCCAGGGTCTGCGAGGAACATTTTCGAGATATCCGATCCAACATTGCAAGAGTAAGTGATTGCTACGGTGTTTCGCTACTAGATGGGACATTAAATATTGGCAGATTAGTAACCATGTACCGAAGACGATCAGAGAAGTAACCGAACAGCTGACGCGAACTGATGCTAGCTCGTCGCGCGTCATTAAGTTGCAAAAAGGGTGCCAACTAGCAGCGGGGGCCCTGGAAAAAGCCACAGAGAGCAGCCTTGTCGCTGGAGTTGTTTTGCTGACCGCTTTCCCACCAGCTGGTATAATCCTCCCTATTGCCCTCCCTGCTCTACGACTGATTGCCAGTGGAGCGGGTTACATATGCGAAAGAAACCTGGAGAGTACGTGATTAGGAGTAGTACTTACCTTGTTTCTGGGATGCTCAATTTAGAGGTTCTAGAGCGCCGATGCGAGCGTCTAACGCTTGTTGATGCTCGCAACCGATTTAAATCGCTCGAGGGGGAACTAGAATGCATTCACAGCTGCTTGCGTCAAATAGCGGACTGGTGGATGGACATCAAGAACAAATTGCACAAGATGGAGGAAATACTGGAGCGTCAAGGAATTTCCTATTATCAGGACATAACAACCCGGAGCGCCGTTCGAAAAAGCTGGAGTGATATTCAGGAGCGATACAGGACGTATTTGTCAGAGGTAGGTGATCTCTTTCACAAGATTCAGCACTCATATTTACCGCTTGTTTTCTTTCGAAGATCACCGCTATTCAGGATCATTATCAGCTACAATGTGTGATTGAGGAAATGGATGTAGGCTGGTTCCGTCTCCCTGCAGCACATGACGACTAACTTCGTTGCTTTATTAGGTTGGCTTCAAGGGAGAACTTCTTTCGTTACAGAGAGACGTCGAGGCCTTCCGTGATGGATTAATTGAACTCGAGGATGTCTCAAGCATCATACGAGGTGGTTATCACCAGAAGCTGCGACAGTCCCTCCGTTCAGTGGAGACATCTTTCGTTCGTCAGTTGGAAGCCATGATGGATTGTCTGAAGAGGCTTGGGAGGCGCGGTGATGATGATAACCTAATGACCAAGATATTAGGTTATAACCATACGATGTGCAAAACTCTACAGCACCTCCTGAAGCAGGACAACCTCAACACTCGGATTATCTCAGCGAAGCTTTGCAACGTGCGTCGTATCATCGATAAAGAGTGCTCGCGGACCAAGGCAGTACTTGACAACCTGAAGTTGCGCACCAACGGCAGTGGCGTGACGAAGGAGTCATCACTGCAGCTCGTTGATCGAATGGAGGAAAGAGCCCGGAACATAACAAGTTTCTGCATCAACCTTGCTATGAACGGTCCGTGGCGAGAAGGCGAAATAGTAGTCGAGAGGAATCTTGGTCCTTCTTTTACGAAAGCTCTTGACGCGTTGGAGTATACCAAGGAGAGGTTAGAATTGCTTCGTTCCGCAGGGGAATGAGGGGTGGAGGTAGTTGGTTGATATATTGGGTGCATGTTCAGAGACCATCTTGTGAGGTATTAATTTTTGGATCATCGGTGATCAAATACAGTACTGTATCTGACACGATGGAGGTCGCTGGAGGTCATCATTCCAAGTTCCGGGGCAGTTTCATCAAGATCGACAAGCTAGCGCATCATATGATTGCCTAATAGGCGATTACGAACTGGACGACGTCATCAGGCTCAACTCTATTTATATCCTACCGTTGTGTCTGCCTCCACCCATCCGTTGAGAGTATCGAAGTCGAAGTAGGTTGTAGCTGGTCATGACCTTGCTGTAAAGCGTCAAAAAAGGATATCACCGAGGGAATGGCACAGCGTCCTTCTGCAGCCCCTTGAAGATTCTCCACCCAGGCCACTTAACGGACCGTCAGCGGCAAATGAAGGCATAATAGTATCCGCGTGTTCATAGTATACATGGCGGTGCTGAGTTATGTATCCTGCCTTGCAAATTTGTATATCTATGTGATTCTGGAGTACTTTACAAGTCCCCGCGCTATCCAATTTCAAACCTTCGCCTTCCGTTGGTCACACTTTGTCACGGAAGCCGAATCCCGCCGCCGCTTTGCAATTAATTTGAGCTCCTTGTGACCATCCGTGTTTGGCTGAGTGACAGGACCAAGGTCGGACGCAGATGTCTGATGCAAACGGACCGGCTCCTGGCATGGCGCGACAACTGCTTCAAAACACCAATACATATTTAAGAGTTGGCGAGTTGTCAACAACCCGGAAAACGCGAGGAACGATCCATGCATAAATATTACAAGACTCGAAGCAAGATACCGGTCAGAGTGCGAGATGTAGCAAACGTGTCGAAATAGAGGGTATGCCGACAAGAAAGATGAGGATAGTATTAATGAGGGTTGAAGCATGAGATGATTATCCTGAGCAAGGTGGGTCGCTTACCGTGAGCTGACTCGCTCATCGATATTAGTTTCTGCTGCCCTAGCTCGGTTCCCACTACCCTTCTCCTATCACGACACAACAGGCCCGTGAATTTTGGAGCAACTCGAATGCCTGCATTTTGCCGCGGAGTTACCATGAAGTCAGCCGCCTGCGAAACACGACTCGTTGCTGTTTCACTATTCCTCTTACACCTCCACCACGACTCGTTTACCCTAGCAACAGCATCTTCAAAGGAAGGCAGACCGCTCCACATCTCTTCCTCTGACAATAAGGACTCGAGGTGAGAGAGATGTTGCTTGAAATACTCGGAGAGAGACTTCAAGGCGCCTCCCACCCTTTCAAATGCAACCTTGGCCTCTTTGAGCTGTTCAGACGCCTCTTCCGGCATTGAAACACGCGTCAGAAGCTTGGCCCCCCTCTGATGAGTCCCACATAGGTCCGCCACGGTTTGAGAAAGCCCACGGGCCATGATCAAAGTGCCATGGAGGTACTGGACATTCTCCGAGCGCGGGTGTGTAACCAAGTTAGAAGCTAGCCGCGAATACTCCATGGCGTATGCCCCGAGACTCTTGAGCATGTCCAATATTCTATCCCATTGCTCGGATATAGACGCCATTCCTTGTTCGAAACTGGCGTTGGGCTTTCCATGCAATCCAATGTGAATCTTGTAGATGGCCGAAGTCGTCTTTTCGCACCATTGGCCCAAGTCCTTGATGTGACGTTCGTCGGGCGGATCCTGAGGACAACTGAGTGTACTGGTCTTTGCTCTGGTTCCGATTGCCACTCACCCAGAATTTAGGACCTGCTGCCGTACATATGTTTGGTACATTAGCTGCTGAGGTAGCAGCTGTCTTCATAACACAGGATGAGGAGCAACAAAAACGAGTGTATTTGTGGCCCACCCACAAGAAACGAACTACAATAAGTACTGCGCCAACATGTGGTGGTAAGCGAGCGATTTGGCCCCCGAAGGCAGGGAAAGCCCCAGGCCCCTCGTGTCGAGAAATGGGGTGAAATCTGAGTCTCAGTGATAACCAGAACGAGCCAGGTCGGCTCCGGAATTCCATCGTTTATGTGCGCAACTCGAGGGGTTCTGCCACTCTTGAAAGTGACACGAATCTAGGGGACCTTCGCCCCTCGTTGAACAAATGCTTTTTTATTCATTTGTTAATAATTTACTTCGTTCGAGCTTGATGGGCAACACAAGCAAATATATTGCCTAGCCTACATAAAAATACATTTTTTTTTACGTCCTCCGATCGTTTCCCATCAAATCACATCGTTCCCCCATTGTCGCCCTTCGTATCTCCTCGAGCCACCTCATCTCCTGACGTCCTCGGCACCCGCCCCTGCCACGCACTCCCGACACCCCGGCGCCCGCTCCCACACCCCTACCCTTGCCGACCTGTCCCCTCCCGCTGCTTCCGATAACCTCCCCCCCCCCCCCCACAACAACGTCCCAGGATGATATGAGCATAGAAATATTGAATAATAATGGGAAATTGTATCTGCATAGTCTGTGAATAAATCAGATAAGTATTTGCACCAGTGGGCCCAGTGGTGACAACTCACCTGATTGTCATTTTCATCGCTTGACTGCATGGTACCCTCGAGGCCTTTACTCCCCAAACGTGCAAACCGGTGAATATTATGTCAAATGAGTTCATATGGTGAGGACAGGTTCTTGAGCACCTACCGCCTGTTTGATGTAAACCTGTCCGGATATGAGCTCGCAAGGGCCCTCCAACAAGGTGTTTCGTTGCAGCCTGGGACGGATTAACCTAATGCGATTACATTAGAATGTTTACGAATAGCATACATGCATGTAACGTACCAAGTTCTGTGGTGGCAGCCCCATCGGAGCTTGAGGCTGCTGGTATGATGCTGGAGGTCACGGCTGTCAATTGGCCTGCACACTTTGCTGAACGATAAACCCCCTCACGCATCTCCAATGGGCTCTGAGGTATAAGGACGGATTTATTCCACGGATTGCTGGGCGTCGGATGGTGTGTTGTTGGCAATTCTAAGAAGGTGATTCATATTGCTGGGTGGGCATGCTTCCCTCCACAGGCGCTTGCGGCTCGGTGAATGGCATTGTGAATCTAGCATGGCTGGTGGTGGTAAGGGGGAAAGAATGAAAAAAGGAAAAGAACAAGTGATAGTCAAGAGGGGACTTGGGCGTTTTCGAGCCAAGTTGGTGGGAACTGTGGTCTTCGAGTTTGATGGCACACGATAAGGTTTTAGGAACAAAGATTCATTATAGATTTTACATTACGATTTCGATGGAGTTCAATGAGAAAAGAGCGGGGGAAAAGGTTACTTCGACCAGTCGCAATGGAGGAAAGTGGAAGAACGTGAAAAAAAGGGCCAGGCTCGAGGAGTGCGTCACCAGTTCGGCCAGGTCTGATCATCGATCAGGTTTGATCTGGCTCAAAATCGGTTTTCACTGGGACTCAGATTTCGTCCTATTGCTCGACACGAATCAACTGGGAAGGAATCTGCGACAGACCCTCAACTTATTCGTGGAGGAGTTTGCAACAGTAGTGACCTGCTACGCTGCAGGCCATGTCCGGATATGAAGGGTCGGCTAAGTCGGCACATGAGCACTTCGTACTGTAACCTGACTGTGGCTCGGGCAACATGCAGCCAGTGTGAGGTATGGTATACTTGGACTGGCCACAAGAGCAATCAGGCCAGACTTAAAACTCAACTTGCCACCGGTGTAGGCTCTACCAGTTGTGTGTGCAGCTGTTTGTGCCACAATTTATGATGCGCAGTCGCCCCAAATTGAGATTATCATCCCTTTGCCCGCAGTTCTTTAAGTTACCAGATTCTGGGATCATGGTGTGCTGCACATTGTGGGTGAATTCTTCATGAGTGCTGTCAATCGAAACCAGATCGAAACGCAGGACACGTTCTCTCCCGCACTATCGACCCTGAATTATAGAGGGGTACTATAATGCGTTATAATATGTGCCCCACCAGGTGAGGAACGAATCTGGTGCAAATTCTTGTGCGGCGTGACGAGTCACAGGCCCAACACCAGCCAAAGGAACATCCACCAACCACCATTGGCGCAAGACCAGATCACGCTGTACACTCGGCTACGACACCACTGCTCGCAGTTCCCCCACCACTCTCCCTTCGAAAGACGATAGCTACATGGTGAGGCCAAAGCGGACGTTTGGCGGTGACCCGTCAGTGTTCCCCCTTTCGCCTCACACCCCTGGATCCTGGCAGGCTCCCCAGCCTCCAAGAACCATTCCACTCACACATGCAGTCGCAAATTGAGTATCTTCCTTTCACTTCACTAGCATTGTATACATTAACCTTGCACCCGTCATATACACAGCGTTGTTACCATTGCCTTGCCCATCGCGCGAAAGCACTAGAATTTAATTCATCTGTCACATTCATCTCTGATACTATTGTCCCAAAACGTCACGGGCTGCTTCTAATTGCTTCGACCTACTTGCTGCCATACTTACTGGGTTGACACTTCTTCGGATGGGCGCTGATGTCCCGCAGGCTTATCCCCTCTTCCTCTCCTCATGAGATGCGAAAACCCTGCCTTTTAGTTAGAAGCAACGACGGGAAGATGCCCCCTAGTGTTGCATGTGTTTCAGGGCAGTGTCTGTGCAATCGGCGGCGCGAGTGGGCGTGTAAGTGCCTTCTTTGGCTGTGCAGGCTAAACCGGAAAAGAGAGTGAAGAGTCTGGATATTCTCAGCAATGAGGCTGTGCCCCTTATATCGGAGGGTCTGAGGAAGCGCACATCGGTGGGTGTCAAGCCAGCAGCTGGACTTTGCCTCATTCCTGGCTCACAAAACTAACAACATTCTCGGGAAACCGTATGCGAGATCTATACCCTTTCTAACTCTGGAGGAGAATGCGGTAGTAGTCATTGATGGAAGGACGAAGACGTCTACACTTGGATCACCGCCATCTCCTCGACACTGTCCGTGCCCATACACCACCCAACGCACTGACATATGCCATTCTCGACCTCGGAGGCGCCTCGCACAGATCGTATTCTTGCCCATATTCGCTTCTGATGGGTGATTGGAGGATAGCGAACACAAGGGTGATCTGACTTGACCGTCGGGCGGCGAAAACATACCTTGTATCAGCATTCATACCCCGGTCATGGACTCATGAGAGCTCGAAAACACGTACATCGCCTTGTCGACTTCATGGCCTCCATCCGAACCACATCTTCTCAGAAAGAATCCGAAAACCACTTGATCGGCAACCCTTGTCTTGTCAAGGGTACTCGGAGGGCTGTCGAGATTGAGGATGAGGGAACTGGTGCCAAGCAGAATGTCACGATGGTGATGAAATTGGCTCTCTTGAGGCTTGTGACCGGATCATGCAGCTCGTCCTCACCAAGGATGTGTATTACAGTGTTTTTCATTGGTGACCGCATAGGCGCCCATACTAACAGCCGTTTCTTTTAGTATCTGCGAACCCAAACCGTGCTCGTTCAACGGCATGTATCAACCCTCCCTCCTTGACACTTGCCCCTCCGGCAAAGTCCTCCTTCTCTCCTACTTCTATGACGGTGGCTTCCTCCTCCTCTCCCCCTCCCAGAAATCCAGATCCAAATCCCCTTCGGAACCAACATTTGACATATCAACTATTGCTCAGACTGCAGACCTCATATGTCATGGCCGCACAGAATGGGTTAAGCTCTGGGGCTCTGACAGAGAATTGATGGAGTTGGAAAGACGACCAGAGTAGTGTCCCGACCTGACGTTTATACATGCATTGCTGAGGTTGGGTTACGAGTTTGAGGATGAGAGGGAGGTGGTGATCAGAAGAAGATTGAAGGGACGGAGTTGGGGTGGTGTCTTGGTGCTACAGTTGCGATGGTTGGAGGAGAGTTGACGTGTCGGGCGTAGATTTGAAGTTCAAGATGTTTCATCCTAGCGGTATTTGATACGCTTAAAGGCTGGTTGAGCAATCGCGGTGGCCCTTGTAAGAGAATGAGTCAGGCTGATCCAGCTTACGAATACCAACGCAGGGTGTTCAGCGTCGGTTATATTTGTTACGGCGTCGATAGTGTTTGTCAAAGAGCGCGATCTTCTCGTTCTCATCTGTCATTAATTCGGTTGACCAAGCATGAGATCGAGGTGGTGGGACTCTGGCTGGAAAGGTCTCAGTCACAGGCTCCCCTTGCTTGATTCCATTTCCGGTCTTCGGGCGAATTGCATTGGCGCATCAATGCATCACTCGTGTTCAATCTTCGACGCGACAACCCTCAGACACTGTAACAGGAAAGTGACTTCGACCCACTCTTAGGCCGTTTGAATGAGCACGCTGGAAACAAAAATCATGCACAATGTCTAAAGTTCCGATGGCACTCAAAATGGGGGTTTCGACAGAGTTTGAGACAGAAGAGCTTGGGATGCAAGAGTTCACCCTATCTTCAGGCTCATCTGACCAACGGACGCCCCGCTGTAGGTTCAAGCTCCAGCGCTGCGTCTCCCGGCATGGTGTGATGGCTGCTTCACAGATGGACTAAACAAGCCGGAATACATGAGAAATTCATACATGCCGAAACCTTGGACAGGAAGTGAGATATAATACACGTGCCGAAATGTGGGGGATTAACCATCACAGTGCTTCAGCTTCAAACACGGCATGATCATCCCAAGCAGGGAAGGTCGTTTCCTACTAACCGGTTCGCCAAGTTGTGCCAGCCCAAGCCTTTTCAGCCCGATCTCTACTACCTCCCTAATTCTCCCACCCTGGCGTATTAAACTGATTGATTTCGAAGCGCCTTTACTGCTTGCCCTCCCTCGTGGAATTGCAATGAGATCAGCTGCCTGCGAAACATGACTCGTTGCTGTTTCACAATTCCTCCTACAGCCCCACCACGACTCATGCACCCTAACGACTGCGTCTTCAAACGATTCCGAGTCGTTCCCGAGCTCCCCCTCAGACAATAAGGATTTGAGGTGAGAGAGATGTTGCTTGAAGTACTCGGATAGAGACTTCAGGGCATTCCCCACTTTCTCGAATGCAACCTTGGCCTCCCTGAGACACTCCGACATCTCCTCCGGCACCGCGACACGCAACAGGAATTTGGTTCCCCTCTCCTGAATCCTGCACAAATCTACCATGGTTCGAGAGAGCCCTTTGGCCATGACCAAAGTACCGCGAAGGTACTGAACGTTCTCTGAGTGCGAGTGTATGGCAAGGTTAAAAGCTGCCCGCGAGTATTCCACAGCGTATGCACCGAGGCCCTTGAGCATGTCTAACACTTGATCACATTGTTCGAATATCAGTCTTTCTCCTTGTTCAAAACGGGAGTTGTGTTTTCCGTGTAATTTAACATGAATGCGGTAGGTGGCCAAAGCCGCCTTTTCGCACCATTGGCCCACGTCATCGATATGACTTTTGTTAGGCGGGTTCTGAAAACAACTGAACAAACCTGTGTCTTCTCTAACTTCAATTGTCCCTCACCTGGAGTTTAGATGCTGCTGTGGGGTGTATATCTTTCATGCTGGTTGCTGAGATGGTAGCTGTATTCATGGCACAGGAGAAAAAACAGTAAGCTGGGCATTGGGCAACACTTCTGAAGACATCGGCGGTGGTACCTTCGGTTGCAATAGCGACTTCTCCCTAAGCACTCTCATCCAGGACTTTGGCGACTTCAATTGAGACCGTTGGCTTCCCTCTAAGTTTGGGATAGCTGCAAGCCGCAGACGTGATCCATACAGAAAGTGAGATTTTTTGCATGCCTTTCGGCAGTGCAACCTGAGTAATTTATGACGCCATGACTACTACTTATCATTGAATATGAATCTGACAGATTTTGATATTCAAACGAGCGATTTCTTCTTTATCAGGCCATCTCACACCTTCAAATCTCATGAGGGCTACTGCGACATATTTTTTACTTTGTTTTGAAGTGGGAGAGACAACGTTGGAGCTTCTCCTATGGAAGCAACTCGAAAAATATTGGGAGTTTGAATGTCATGTCAAGCAAGGTCACTTCAGTCTCCGAGTCTTAGTGGCAGACAAATGGTGTATTTGGGACCAAGATTAGGCGCACAGCAGTCAACTATAAAACTACTATAATGGCCAGGAAAGCAGAGGTGTGTAGCAATGAGTGAAATGGGCTATTATGCATGTTTGGGTGCTGGCTGTGAGGCCACGAGGAATGAGCATGTGATAGGTACATGCGCAGGTGGCACCTGGGGTTGAAGCGAGTCGGCATGTATCGGAGAAGGGCGCCTATGGGACACAAGAGCAGGCGACGAAGTCAGTGAATCGTAGATTCACTTTGATCCCAGTATTGCAAGGTTGGCGCTCGGTGGTCTGCCATTCTGTCTCTATTGCCCCCTGTATTCTCACCTTGGTTTCCCTCCAGCGCTGGCCTGTTTCTCCTCTGCAGCTGCGGAACGTGCCACCGCCTCGATGTTCATCGCTGACTGGGTGTGACTCTAATTCGTGCTTTCTCCTCTTCATGTTTGCATTCCGCTGCGCTTTGAGCTCTTGTAGCTCTTTCAACACAGGTAGCATGTGTTCTAGCGCAATTGCATTGCGTGTGCAATGCAACGAGCTAAACCTACAACAGTGTTATGTCATGTAGGACATCCTATTTATTGAGGGGCAGTACTGGATGAGGCTACCAAGCCACTGAATCCCAGAGGTCATCAAGGGAAGCTAAAGGAGAGGGCTGTGGAACGGGCGTCTGGCGCCAGGTGCCACTGAGCTGGACCCTGCTTGACTCGAATGTCAGATGCTCAGACTGAATAACTGAAGTACTAAGTAACATGCTAGATCAAGCAGTGACAGGTGGAGTCGAGGTGGCTGAGGGCATAACCAATTGTGGCACCGTTCCCAACCACAGCTTCTATTTGACCGATCAGCTTGCATACTCAGTCACACTATGGGCCTTGACCTCATTATCCACGGGGCAGTCTTGACAAGACGGACACACAGCCGAGTGCATCCCCAACCAGGACTTCACCTGGTGGACCCCTGTTGGACCCCTGTCGATGACGGGGTGGGGGTGTGTCGACAAAGAACCCAGGCAGCCAATAGGCAGCCCTGCTGTACACTAGGCGCTTAGGCTTCTTATTCGTGCTTCCTGGTCTTCCTCTTCTGACGTTTCTTTGTTCGCCAACATCCTCTCATCATCCTACCTTCCAAGATACTCATCAAATCCAATGTCAAAGTTGTAAACGCCACATCCCCACCACTCCATCCTCGCGATCATTGTCACTTCTTCGACTTCTATACTTTCCACACCAGCTGACTGCCCAAGAAAGACAAGCCCAGGGGCTTGAAGGTGGCGCCAACTGCGCAATAGTTTTCATGACGGTCACAAGTTCGTGAAGGCTAGTGCTTTGAATGATATAACATCCTCCTTCTTTCAATATGAGGGTAAAAATACTTCCGCCCATGCCCTTTCCACCTTCCCCCCACTAAACCCGCTCCCACGCATAATAATAGATATTCTCCCACAGGATGTCATTATCAATCAATTTCTCGAAATGATCCTTGACTGTTGTGTAGTTGAAAGCTCGTGCCCGTCTAGGAATAAGGCCTCTGCGTAACTTTAGCGCTTAAACTCCAGACGTCATTGAAGCAGTTGTCAGATCCATACCCGCTCGGACAGTCTCCCACAAAGTTTAAAACATTTCGGCCGCATTGTTGCCTTGCAGACCAATTGTCTGACCAAACTCGAGAACTTCAATCTAGCATGTAAGGATTACCTCCTGCTCATGGGCTTCATTCGTCGGTTTAGTCAGCTACTCGTAACTCGGAATGGTCTCATGCCCGATGCCATATTCCTTAGCTGCAAGATAAATGCGTAGAGCCCCTGTCCCGATTTCATTACATACTTCATTGATCCTTTTTTTATCTTGGGGTCATTTGGCCAACACGGGTCATTGTAGTCAACTCAATGAAACATGTAATGGGTACTGTATCTAGTCAAATGTCGCAAAAGAATAACAACTTAGAGCGCCATCCTGTCAGCTGTCGGCTGGACATTGGTTGCTACCGGCAGGTTCCATTGCCATATGGTATGAAAGGTCCCTGCCCACTGAGGAGGGATGTAATCGTTATCTTGCTACCACATCTCAGTACATCATAAATGCCTAAAAATAGTAGATGCATACTATTTCGAACGTCTGTACGTGCTCTTATGATGGGAAACACATGCCTGGGTGACTGGAGAACACAGCAGAAGCGAGAACTTTGTTTTAGAACATGGAGAAACTCCCAGGAATCTCATCAAGACGGAGCCGAAGTCCAGGTCCGAGTACGTCGACTTGTCGACGAACGAACTCAAGGCTTTTAGTCGAAGTTCACTGAAGGAATTCATTTTTCAGATCAATGATCACGATCCTGGGACTTAATGTTAGTGCGAGGTATTTTTTTCTGATCTATCAGGTATCCTAGCCACGGAGATGAACGTCCTCTTAAACTAATAAAAATTGGGGTGTTCGGTAACCTTCGGTAGCCTTCTGTCTGGAAGACAGTTAGGCACTACATCAGTAAAAAGGCTCAGACCTGTCAAGGTCATACAAGTCAGGATAAGGACTACAAGTTATGTCTAAGCACTACCA